>JBAMIE010087710.1:0-16990 GCA_037177295.1 Kaempferia parviflora | reverse complement strand
AAAATTAAACAAATAATTTTTTTAATATTAAAAAAATAATAAAAATAATAAAAATAAAAGAAATAATAAATAATAAAAATAATAAAACAAAAATAACAAAACAAAAATAAAAAAATAAAAAAAAATGAAAAAAATAAAAATAGCGAAAAAATGAAAAAAATTATAAAATTAGGAAAAAGAGTAAAAAATAAAATAAAATAAATAATCAAAGAGAAAAAAATGGAAGAAATAATAAAAAAAATAATAATTTTAATTTCAAGAAAAAATAATCATATATAATCAAACTAAACAGTATTATTGGAATGACTAAACTATTATTGGAATGACTAAACTCATTCCCATTCCAGTCTACTATCAAACTCATCCCCATTCTCATTCCTACCTCTCAAATCAAATGCTACCTAAGAATTTCCTATGCGCGTTATATTCTTAGTTTCCTTGTAAGTCTGCTGAATCCAGACAAAGATCCGGTAAAAAATTTAGCTAAATTAGTTTGAATTCAATATAATTAAGAGCAAGATGACTCCGAACCGGATGATGATCAATGAAATGAAATGTATAATAATTGATAAAACGAGCTCTGCTTTGCATAAACTCTATCGTAAGGAAGGTATACTCTGTCACTGAGATTCCTCCTCCACCTTCCTTCCCAGTTTTCACGGCCATCTCCCATGGCGATGGGCTCCAAGGAATCTTCTTTAAGAGCGCCTTGGCCTCCCACCATCTCAGGCCTTTGCTCGGTGCGATGGGAGTCATCCACTGTTCCCTGATTGTTTTGCTTCTCCTGCCCCAGTCTTCGCATTCATCAGGTATGCTCATTGCCTTCCTGCCTGGTTTTGTAGATTGATCTAGCTCTCTGCTCTGCTCGCGCGCTTATTCTGATCGGGGTTTGTCTAGCCGACGGTTTGTCGGAAAAGGTTAGGGGTGTGAATTTGGGAGGCTGGCTCGTGGTGGAGGGCTGGATCAAGCCTTCCCTGTTCGACGAAATTCCCAACCGGGACATGCTTGTGCGTTTCTGGATTACTAGTCTCTTAATTTCCTTCTTTTGCTGCTTCTAACTGGTTTCGTTTGGATGGTGATTCTTATGGCTGAATCGTGTTCAGGATGGAACTGAAGTGCAGCTCAAATCGGTGATGCTGCAGAAGTATGTCAGTGCTGATGCTGGGGGTGGTGGAAACGTGACTGTGGACAGAGATGTGGCATCCTCTTGGGAGACCTTCAAGGTCTAGTATGAATAATTATTCAATAATCGTTCATTTGGTTGTGGTTGATTCTTGAAGCTTTGACATTAGATATGTGGTGAACATACTTAAACTCGTCTTTTTGGTTGTTATACATTACATTGAGATTGCATTCCTAGCCAAGAACAAATATGACTGAAGTCTTAAAGAAGGTATTCTAGTTGAAATTCTGATGGAATATGCAATTTTGAGCATTGTGGTTAACCCTCATTTAGATACTCCAGAAATAATGTCTTTTGTACCTTGATTTTCTCAGTAAAGTTCACAGCTAGGCTTCATGCATGCAAGTTTTAATTGAGTGTTTATATTATTTAGTTTTTCTTGTTGCGTTGATTTCTTGCGGTCTTGGAATGCATGAAGATACCCATCTTTTAGTTTAATGTGTTAGTATTTAGAAATGCTTGACACTAAAAAATTGCCTCTTCGATGAGTTTATAAGTAAGCCAGACTTTGACATCTGTTTCACATGAGAGTTTCTGAATATTATACAAAAAAATTAGAAGCCTACAACTCACCTTCTCATTTTGTTAAAACACTTGCCACAAAATCAGTATGGCTAAGCAAATGCAGGACTATGCTATGGAATCTAGGGAGGTATATGTGCATGAACTGCATATGAAAGGTGCTGAGATGAAAAATAACAGACTAATGATTTGTTCAACATTGTAATTCAAAATTGACTGACTCTAAGTTCTCATGTGTACAAGTTAAGAATATAGGGAATTGAATGGTTGTTCACTAAAATAATGCTTGGATGAGCGTAGTGTTCGAGGGTTGGAACCTATTTAGTATGATCGACTGACTTATGTAGGAGGTCTTCCTCTATTTACCCTTGAGTTTTTTTTTTTGCATTTCACAAAGTTTCATATGATAAATGGAGGAATCATTTCATATGATGTAGTTTTGAGAACCTAATAAGATTGTTAACACCATATGCCCATGGCTGTAGCCAAATTGTTGATCATATAATTTCTTTTATCCTTTTCTCTTCTTTTATCTTGTTTTCTATTTTTATGTTTCATTTTTAAGCGCTTCTCATTTCTCAGAGCATGTAGGAAGGTGTTCAAGTACTGACATGGAGATTGCACTAAGGCCTAAAACAAGTTCAGAAAAAGTATCTAACTAATTAAAAAAGAAAAAAAGAAGATATATGCCAGTGCTTGTTGCTAATTTGGTAAATAGTGTTAAAAATTATTGATGACAAATTTACACTCAATCTCTTATTCTTACTGTTATTGCTTTTAGTTTTTAAATTATCTTTCTTTTCTTCTTCTTCAAGGAACATCTTAACTGTTTCATGGTAATAGTTTGGCCAAATTGTTCATCGGTAGATCTAATGTTTGTCCTAACATGATAACTATTCTGATTGAAGCTGCTTTATGCCAGCTGTGGCGAGTATCTGAGTGGGAATTTCAGTTCAGAAGTTTTGGAGGTCAATTTCTAACATTAAACAATGGCGGGGGTCCAGTTTCTGCTGCTGCAAATGCACCATCAGAGAATGAAATATTTTATATCGAAAAGAACAACACCAGGATTCACATCAGACTTTCAAATGGAAACTACATAAAGGTATTACTATTAAGGCCCTGTCTGTTTATGTAACTATGCCAACATAATTATCAAGGCATTTTGCATTAGAAACATTTAAGAAAAGCCAAGTATGACATCTCAAATTCGTAGAATTTCAAAATAGGTAGCAGAAGATAGTGCTCTCATGGCGAATTATCAAGGAGAACCAGGTTGGGATGATAATGATGCAACATTTGAAATGACTATTGTTTACAACTTGCATGGAGATTTCCAGCTTGCTAATGGATATGGACATGACAAAGCTAAAGAGATCCTGATGGTTAGTGAACTTACTCTTTGATACATCCCATGAATTGTTAGACTCTTTATTCTCATTCTTTATCACACGTAAGTACCATAGCCACTAGAAATCTATTCCATAATGTTAATTGGTGATGTAGGATGCTTCTTATCACTTGGGTCGATCTTCTACCTATTGCATGGTAGCAACACTGTTTTATCTTAGACATGGTTCGATTTATATATGTTCAGGATCACCGAAGAAACTTTGTTTCGTCTCAAGATTTTGCTTTCCTATCACAACATGGTATCAATACTGTTAGAATTCCTGTTGGATGGTGGATTGCATATGATCCTGACCCACCTGCTCCTTTTATTGGAGGATCCTTGGCAGCATTGGATAGAGCATTCGCTTGGGCAAAGTATGTTTCTAATTGTTAGCTTATTGTTCTTTTGAGAAGGTTATTATGCTAAAATTCATTTAAAGAGCATTGGAAATGTTATTTGTGTTTATTAGAATGTTGTTTGCAACATGTATGGAAAAAACTTTTGGGCTAATTCCATTTGTTTGCAAATTCTTCAAATTTTGAAATTCGCTTTGTTTGATGCAGGATCCATGGTCTAAAGTGCATTATTGATCTCCATGCTGCTCCTGGTTCACAGAATGGTATGGAACATAGTGCCAGTAGAGATGGTTCGATCAGTTGGCCAACACCAGACTATGTCTCACAAACACTAGATGTCATTGACTTCTTAGCAGCGAGGTAAATGCTATTCTAGTTGACAGAATTAAGAAAGAAAATTAAAGTCCTTGTTACTTATCTCGTTGTTATGTCTTCTACTTGGACACTTTATGTACCTTGTTTGTATCCTTGTCGGACACTCATGTTCAGGCACCAAAAGTTCGAGTGGACACTCAAAATTATCATTGATCAAAGACTTTTCAGAAAAATGTTTTATCAGCAATCTGTGATACAACCTAACAGTATGAACGTAATTTTTTATAGCTCTTACTAAATTCATCAAAATATAAATGTCTTCCTATCAACTCCTGCTAAAACATATAAAGTTCATTGCAATGTATTAGGGACATGCTAAGTAGATTCCCTAGAGTAAGGTCAAACGCCCCCAGGGCGTAACATATACGGTGGGTGCATCATATTTTTGATGTAACAGCTGGTCAAATTTCACGGGAACTGATGACCTGGAATTCACCCCACCGTGCGCCTCCCGCCTATGTACCTAAATTTACCTCCCTCCAGCCGACTCTAGGGGGTCCGCTGCGGTGGCGGATCCACTAGAGTAAGGTCAAACATTTTATATAGAAAGCTAAGTGTTCAAATAATAAGATATAGAAATTAAATTTAAAAGCAATTAAGATTACAAGTATTGAATGATCTAGAGGTGCATATACGGATACAAGTTTAATATAAGAGATTAATAAGTCTGAGCATTCAATAGGAATATTATAAATTAATCAAAAGATGTCACAGACAAGTACATAATATCAATTAAACATACAAGGATGCACATTGGAATATTATTCACTCAACCCAACATCTCATACTATCGACAAATGTTGTTTTATCCAATGACTTACCAGTCATTTTCAAGTGCTGAATAAAACCATAATCAATAACACAAAGGGGTGAATACATTCCTGACATATGAATGACTAATGGAGCCATTTTGACACTACCATTAGAGATACACACATTCACCACTATGTGCTGCACTATAATTCACATTGGATGATGAACTTCATTGTTATCACGTCTGACAAATCGTGTATATAAACTTTGTTTATAATTGCCAAAGCTCTCATTCAATAGATCTAGTCTTATTTTTGTGTCGATCCTTATTCTTTAGGATGAAACATGATTGATAATGTCTCGATCTAGATTATTAACTTGAGGTTTCATCCTCATGGGGTCTTATACTCAATACTTATAAGGAGAGAAGTGCCATGCTTATATGTGTTTTTGGGATGGGTAAATTTCAATTTTATTTTTGTCTGATTTTGTTGGAAATATAAATCGAAGAAATTGATGACAATGAATTCATTCTTCTCTATTCCCTCCAAATAAACAAGAGAAATCAATTATTTTACTTAATTTATTTCTTTTCTCTCTTATTTCCATCCAAGTAAACACAATATAGGTAAACTTGCTAATATTGAAATCAAATGTGCTGAATTTGAAGCCGTGTCAAAGCAAGAAAGGATGGTGAAAGGATGGTGAAAATCATGAACTCAGTTAGCATTTGTTTCCAATGCCATTTTATCAAAATTCACTGTTCAACATATTCTATGTTTGATATCTTCGTTGTCCATATTTGTTCTTAGCTATAAGATTTACTTATTTCTTAGGCAGAAATGTAATTTTCACTATTTCTGCTCTCGTCTATTTGGAATTAAGTTATTATCAAGTCCTTCATAATCCTTTAATCAAGTTTAAAAATTTCCACTTGCATTTGTTAGTTACAGCTGGATCAAAGTTCTTGTTTGTCGTATACCAATAAGATAGTGAACAACCAATGCATCTTTGTGCCAGTGGGGTGCCAAAGAAGTAGAGTATAGATTGTTATCGAACATTATAAAAACAACATTTTCCATTCGATATAATTCAATGATTTTCATGTCATTTACAGGTATGCAAATCACTCTGCCCTATTAGGGATTGAACTCCTAAATGAGCCTTCTGCGGCATTAGTCCCCTTAGACATTCTAGTTTCGTATTATACAAGGGGATACCAAATTGTTCGGAACTACTCAACTTCTGTTTATGTTATTGTATGTCAAAGAATAGGAAATGCAGACCCAGCAGAGCTTTACCAAGCAAATATTGGAACTTCAAATGTTGTTGTGGACTTGCACTACTACAATCTCTTCGATCCATATTTTGATAACATGGATGTTTCTGGAAATATTGAATTCATACATAAGAAGAGAGTTCCGCAAGTGCAGGCATTAAACAGCGCAAACGGGCCTCTCGTCTTTATCGGTAAGTTTGTTCTTTTAGCTTTTCGACCACACTAATATTTTGCAATACTCTCGTGTGAAGGGTCAAGTGAGATAACAAAAGTAGAAACCCAATCTTAAATTAATTGTCTATCTAAGCATTGTCCCGAATCTGTGATGAGTTGTTCGATGTGTATTACTTTACTGCCATGAAATTTTTGTTTCAGCTTTAGTTTGTTCACCATTGACATGAATTATTTGATACAGGTGAGTGGGTTAACGAGTGGAAGGTGGCCAACGCCTCAAGATCGGAATATCAGATGTTTGGTATGGCTCAGTTAGAAGCTTATGGTGATGCTTCTTTTGGTTGGTCCTACTGGACACTGAAGAATGCTCGAATGCATTGGGACTTCGAGTGGAATATCAACAACCGATATCTTCTGCTCGGTACTGCACAGATCGTCATGCTCAAATCTCAATTATGATTATTATAGACATCATCTATTTGAAGCATCACCTTTCTGACATCCATGTATCTTCCCCTTCCTCTAACACAAAATTTCAAAACATTACTAATTACTGTAACCTCATTTTGCAGGAAACTCATCGATTAGAAAGCCAGAACTTCTCCTGTTGTGTTGGCTGGCATGTGCAGTAATAGTAATGCAAATAGGATGACTACAACAAGTTGAAGGCTTGTGATTAAGACTGTAATAGAATATAATTCAATATTCTTTTCACATAATAAAGAAAAAATCTTTTTTTTTTAAATTTTATTTAATCAGACTAGTGGATAATTGTGTAGAGCCATGCTTGGATGGTTGCATTGGTCACAATCGAGACATGCTTGACACATACGAAGAATCCAAGCTCTTGGAGGTAGGTAGACACTGCAGTGATCCGGATCATAATTTTTGATCCATTTTTATTTACTGTATATCAGTCGTTGAATCTGATTAAGATGGATCAGCATTTAGATCTTATCTTCGATCCAACGACTGATGTACAGTGGACTAAGAATGTATTAACAATTATGGTCCAGAAGACCCCAACTCTAATAAATGATACTTTGGAATGTAAGTCCACACGCGGGCTCATATATGATTAGTAGGTTATAAGGATACAAAAATAAAATAATTCAATTGAGGTAATTATATAAGGGAAACTTACTTTAAAATTACCGGTGAAAGGCTACTGATTTTTTAGAAAATAATAATAAAAAAAAAACTCAAACCAAAACCTCTGAACTTTTAAATATTACCTATAAATATAAAGGGCTTTCAAACGGCTTGTACCCGTCGTTTTCCTCCTTTCCCAGTCAATCGCCGTTGACCAGTCTCAAACAAAAAAAGAGCCGGTGCCATGGATCCACTCCGCTCTGCCGCCCTCTCCTCCTCCGCCCCAACCTCCGTCTCTTCTGTCCTTCCCCATAATCTCGATTGCCGCCGCCGGAAGGCCACCCCCCGTTGGCATCCTCCTCGTCGGGAGCCCTTCCTCTTCCGTTGCGCCGACAGCTCCACCCGCCCTCCTCCGCCCAAGCGGCAGCCGGCTGCGCCGATGCTGTCTCTCTTCGACAGCCTCAAAGACAGCCTCACCATCGACGTGGCTCGCGCCGAGGGCCGGCCCCTCGACGTCCCCCTTGCGCGCCCCTTCACTATCGCCTCGTCCCGGCTCGACCGCGTGAGAAATGTTGCCGTCCGTGTGCAGCTGCGCAATGGCAGTGTGGGATGGGGAGAGGCCCCCGTGCTACCCTCGGTCACCGCGGAGGACCAGCCCGTTGCACTGGCAGCTGCCGCCGCGGCCTGCTGCGCCCTCGTTCAGAGCCTGCCGATGACGCTAGGAGATGTGCTTCACGAAGTTGGCCGCTTACTTCCGGGTCACAATTTCGCTTCGGTGAGTGTGGAAGATAACTCATTTATCTGTTCGATAGGTCTGTTTCCTGGACTATACCGTTCAAAGCTAATCTCCATTTTCTTTTATTCGTGATCAATTCTACTTATCGAGATAAGAATAGATTGTGCTTCCTAGTCAAAATCGAATTTTAGGAAGAAGTCTAGATTGGTGTTGAACTCGTCTGGATACAGTAGGATGCAGATCCACTAACCGTCAACTTGCTTCAACAATTATATAATCTCCATACAAAGCGTGTTTAACTATTCCCAGGCTTAACAATTTTGTGGGAATTTGTGCTTCAGTTTTTAAGATCACGTGTTAAGGAAACCAGGTTTTTTCTCATCGATGCTATTCGTATTCTTTCTTGCTAAGCTCCGAAATCTGAAGCATATGAGGATCAAGCTCTCTGCTCTCTGATGGGTTCTCCCAAACCACATGACAATATAAATTTATGCATGTTTTGTTGATCTTACCTTTTTTGTATTTCTCTGTCTTTCTGCGCTTCAGTATTTTGTTGATCTTATCTTTTTTTGCATCACTGATCATGAAAGGTCAAAAGTCCTCACAACATCTAAGAAAGGTACACTCAAAGTTCTCTGCAGAATAATTTGTGACTCAGAGCAATGAAAACTGACAAATGATATAGGCTTGCTAAGGCAGTGAATAGATTGTGAGCATAGCTTGGAGTGTCTCTCCTTAAGTAGAAGAATTATTTTGGAATTTATCTTCGGTTTGAAGTAGAAAAATGCCTAGCAATCTCTTACTCTGGCAAATATCCTAACATCTATTTCTCCTGTGAGGGTTGGGTTTGAGAAGAAATTTCAATAGACCATAGTTTCCTTGTTTTTGCTTAGACCCACATTTGGGAGAAGAGAAGACATGAGGTTTATAAAGAAATTCATATAATGTATCTCTTCTGTATAGGGCATGGATCAACGTATGTATGGGCCTGGGTTGGCTTGACCTCACTTGCACGTGTGTGTTAAGCTATGTTTGGGCTTTAGTGTGGGTTAGGTTGGGTAGGTGTGCATCCTCATGCGTGCAACATGCAATTGTTTGTCAAATAAATGTTTTAATGAAAAAGGTTGTAACCTTTCAATAAAATGGTTATTTCTTCTTAAATGTTTTTTTGTTAGAATTTTAGATTGAACATTGATGAAGTAAGATTCAGTTGCATGGTCATATTGCACCAAACCATTGGGACTTAATTATTGCATGTGATATATTGTTGCTAGTCAACTTTCACAATAAAAGTTTTAAGATCATTGAAATGATTATCTTCCAAAGGTTTTTTTTTTGTTGGAATGAGTTAGGTTGAATCAGCGGACTAAATTATCTTGACCTACTTTTAAAAGCCTTTTAGGGTTTGTAAAAAGGATTTTAACTTGTTATATATATATATATATATATTTCTTTCTTTCTTCTTGCACTGGCAGGAATCCCTAGTTTTCTAGTGTCGTTCCTATTCCTTGGAGGCTCGTAAAATTGAATTAAGTTTGTCTTCTTTCCTACACTCTGTAGTGAACTTACACAACTATTGTGTTGGCTGTCTGACATTGGGAGAACGTTAATGAATCCTTTACATAATATGGAGATAATATTTCCTTTAAAGATAGTAAGTTTGCCGGTGCTTCAACTAGATAACAAATTTTGACATTTTGTAATTTTGCATTTCTTTCTAAAATGGAGATTCTGGTTTTTGTCTTAACATATCTCCCTTTCATAGCATGTTTCCTAATTGTGTGGATGTTGGTGCTTTCCATCTTTCAGCCTATTGTTTCTTCATGGAGTTTTTAATTATTGCAATGGGTTTGCATGGTAACTTTCTTTTACCACCTTTTGAATTTTGCTTTTCTTACTTCATCCTTCTTTTATTATACTACTTACCCTAGTAGATGTGGCTTGTAGCTGTGGTTTCATCCCATCTCCTTTAGTTTTTGAAACTTTATATATAACATTGATTTGTCAAAATAGTTAATTATTATAATTTTTTCATTGGAAATTAGGTAAGAGCAGGAGTTGAGATGGCACTGATTGATGCTGCAGCTAATAGTATTAGAATTCCTCTTTGGAGATTGTTTGGTGGAGCATCAAATTCTATTACAACAGACATAACAGTTAAATCCTCTTTCTTATGCAAAATGTTATCACTCAGCTGTTCCTTTCTTCCTAATATCTAAATATTTGTTTTACTTTAAGATTCCAATTGTATCTCCAAGTGAAGCTGCTGAATTGGCTGCTAAGTATTGTAGACAAGGGTTTAGCACATTGAAACTGAAGGTGGGGAAGGACTTGAACTCGGATATTGAAGTTCTAACAGCAATTAGATCAGTTCATCCTGATTGTTTGTTTGTTTTGGATGCAAATGAAGGCTATAAGGCTCATCAAGCAATTGAAGTTCTAGATAAGCTTCATGGTAAGTTGAAGTTCTACTTGCCATTAGAGTGCATATCGAGGAATTCCTTGGGCGTTTTTTCCTTTCAAGTTTTGATGTCCTGTTAACTTGTCACATGGCACAACGAAAATGTCAAATTTAGAGAATCCTCTTGAAATGTGAGTTATAATAGGCTTTCTCTGATCTTTATTTTTCTTTTGTATTGATCTATATTTATTTTGTTTCAGCTATGGGTGTCACTCCTATTCTATTTGAGCAGCCTGTTCATAGAGATGATTGGGAAGGTCTCCATCTTGTTAGCCATGTTGCAAAGGATAAATATGGTGTATCTGTTGCTGCCGATGAAAGTTGCAGGAGTGTCGATGATGCTAATAAAATTATACAGGGAAATCTAGCACATGTAATCAACATCAAACTTGCTAAGCTTGGTGTTATTGGTGCATTTGAGGTAATCAATATTGCTAGAGAAGCAGGCATTGCTCTTATGATTGGTGGAATGGTTGAAACAAGACTGGCCATGGGCTTTGCTGGTCATCTTGCTGCTGGCCTTGGTTGCTTCAGGCATGCCTATTTTTTGGTTAAATTATCCTACTTTAACTTATTAAAGCCATCGTTTTGGCTTTTTTTTTATTATATTGTCTCAAAGTCATACCATGTTCCTAATCCCACTTGGATGATGGTGTAAATGTTACAGTTTCATTGATCTTGACACACCACTTCTTCTTGCTGAAGATCCTGTTATTCAAGGTTATGAAGGTACACATGTAGCTAATTTGAATTTTCATACAGCATCTCTAGGCTTTTCTTTATTATTGAGGCTCCTTGTTCCTCTTCTTATTCTTACTGTTAAAGACTGGATTTTCTAAAGTTGGATAAAGAAGGTTCTTTAACAAGAATTTTTTTTCCCCCATTTTTTCCTTGTAGCTTCTGGTTCGGTGTACAAGTTCGACAATTCAAGAGGCCAAGGTGGCTTTCTCCGTTGGGACAATGTCTGATGGTGAGTTTAATTCTTATCAAACTACAAAGATAATGCATTATAGTGCTTATCAACTTCTAAAGTTATTTTTACTAATCTAAGTTACAAATTTATCCTCTTTTCAACAATGATTTATCTTCCTGTGGAGTTGACCAGACGTTTGATACACAAAATTACAGAAATCCTAGATTATTCAAGTCATTAGTTTCAACAAACTTCTACTAATAAGTTACAACCTACTCGAGTTGTTCTTTTGCTGGCATATTACTAAATAAACAGGGACTAGTAATTTGCTCATGGGTCATTTGGCAGATTGACCAAATACGTTCAAGCATATGTCAGAAAGATGTCACCATCGTTTATGTGGGGTCATTTGGGATAAACACAAACAATCTTACAAGCCATACAGCTAAGGCTAATTGAGATAAGAACTATCAGTGCTAAATAATATATCACTAAACTGTGTTTGGCAGATAGCATCTACGGAATCTGTGGGAGAAATATTCCTCTTTCTTTTTTGTTTCCATTTGATTGATGCTAGTATTTGGTCCTATCCTATCAGTTGTTTTCGTCTCAATTAATAAATTTGTTTTTTTTTTCCTTTTCGTTTGTTTTGCTCAACAAGCCCTCTTCTTCGTGAGTACTCATGAATATTCATCAATAGAATTGCTTTGCTTAAATTATTTAACTATTATCCATTCTACCACTTATTCTATGTATGATTGTATAGGTACTGATGTGTGTTAATGCTCGTTGTTGTTTTGTATCATTGATTCTTCATCACTTTCCCATACACATGATGTGAACAAATCTTTTGCAAAGTCTTGTTTCTGAAGACTGAAAGTTTAAATTTATTATATGTTTTGAAAGTTTGCAAACTTCGGTCATGATGAACCAGTCATGACCGGTCTCAAGCCCGATAAAGGAAGAGGGTTGTGTTAGATTGTCACTCAGCGTTAAACTATGACAAATGTTTAATGAATGAATCAATTAAACTATTGTGTTAATGCTAGGTTGTTCTCTAGAAGAAACACATTACAAGGTCTGACTGTAACGTCTCGGCATAGACCGCTACATTTTCAGAACTTGGGTGTAGTGCTAAATATGCAAGAGTTTGTGTTGTAGGGTCTGACTGTAATATATCGGCAAGAACCGCTATACCTCCATGAGAATTTCAGTGTAGTGTTAAATAGGTAAGAGTTCTTACACCATAGGTTGGATAAGAAATAAATATTATAAGAAAATTAACTAATAGTCTAATATTTAGAACATGAAGCATACGAACCCGTACTGGTAAATCAATGGAGGTAGTAGATGTCATGATTAGGAGAAGAATTAGCATTTTGTGTGTACAATAGACAAAATGGGTATGCAAATATAATAGAGAACTCAAGTTTTAAGTTACGGTACACAAGAAAGAGTAAAATAAAAAATAGAGCGGGTATTATTGTAAATAGTTCGTTAAAAGATGAAGTTGTAGGAGTAGTAAGAAAAAGAGATAGAATTATAACCCTTAAGATTATAATGGCGAAAGAAATTATGAATGTAATTAGTATATATGCACCGCAAGTAGGATTAGATGAAACTACTAAATTAAGGTTTTAGGACGACTTAGATGAAGTATTATAAAATATTCCACCAAATGAAATGATTTTAATAGAAGGTGATTTAAATGGATATATTGGAGTGAAAAATGAGGAATATGAAAAGGTACATGGTGTTATGGGTTTAGAACAAGAAATGAAGAAGCAGAAATTATATTTGATTTTGCGATAGCATATGATCTTATATTAGTTAATTCAATTTTTTTTAAAAAAAAACAATTGGTCACGTTCAAAAGTGGGAATAATAAATTGTAAATTGACTTTCTTATGGTTGGGAAGAGAGATAGAAAAATTTGTAAAGATTGCAAAATCATCACTAGATAAAGCTTAACTACCCAACATAGATTAGTAGTGTTAGATATGCGTCTCAAGGATAATATCAATAGAAAGAAAATATATATGCATGACTTCTAGAATTAAGTAGTGGAAGTTAAAGAATGAAAACTAAAATATATTTAAAGAGAAGATAGGAGTACAAACATTAGGTGAAATATACGGTGACTCTAATACGACATAGGATAAGATAATATCGAAGTTGAAAATAGTAGCTAAGAGTGTACTCGGTGAGTCAAAGGGGCATGCACCACCAAGTAAGGGATCTTGGTGGTGGAATGAGAAAGTGAAGGGAAAACAAATAGCTTATAAAAAATTATGTATTTGTAAGAACAAATAAAACATTAAAAAATATATAATAGCCAAGAAAGAAGCTAAGAAAATAGTGAATGAAGCAAAAAATGAAACTTTTGAATGATTATATCAAAAATTGGATACAAAATAAGGGGGAAAGAGACATTTATAAAATAGCTAAGTAAGAAAAAGGAAGATGACAGAAGACCAGAGATCTTATCAAAATAAAATGTATTAAAGATAAATGTAATATAGTACTAGTAAACGATGGAGAAATAAAAAACGGTGGAAGATGCATTTTCATCAGCTTACTAATGAAGATTTAGAACCAACTTAACTTAGTTAATTTAAGTAGGTCAAATGAGTATAGAAATTTAAATTTTTATTATAGAATTTAAACTTCAGAAGTAGAATAAGATTGAATTTCATCCTTGTCAAGGCAGCGTTCATGAACCTGATGGTAGCTGCGGGTATAAATTACTCAGATCGGCAAGTGAGAAAGCAGCGTGAGAAGGACCTCGAGAAAGCAGCGCAGAAGGAACTCGTGCCTGGAAGCGAGATTCTTAGTCCCACATCGTTATTTCTGCAATCATCTTCCAGAGAGTTACCCAGCTATAAATAAAGCTGCAGCTTTTAGTCCCACATTCTTTCTGAAATCATCTTCCAGAGAGTTACCCAGCTATAAATAAAGCTAGCGATCGATACCTGGCTCATTCCTTTGCTTCCATGGATCGAGATCCAGAGTGGTGGAGGGAGCAAGAGAAACTTCGCCAGTTTCGACGGCGAACGACATCCAATTTCATCCTTGTCATGGCAGCGTTCATGAACCTGATGGTAGCTGGGGGTATAATTTACTCAGATCGGCAAGTGAGAAAGCAGCGTGAGAAGGACCTCGAGAAAGCAGCGCAGAAGGAACTCGTGAACCTGATGGTAGCTGGGGGTATAATTTACGCAGATCGGCAAGTGAGAAAGCAGCGTGAGAAGGACCTCGAGAAAGCAGCGCAGAAGGAACTCGTGAAGGAATTACTCAGATCGGCAAGTGAGGAAGCAGCGCTCGAGAAAGAGAAGGAACTACTCAGATCGTGCGAGAAGGAAGAGGTGGTGGTGGAGCTGTCACGAGCCGATTTGTCCACCTCTGCATCCCATTCCCGCGATTGGTTTACTTTTACCCGGTCGTCCATGACCAAAGATGACATAGAGAATCTTAAAATATCTTTTGATTTCCCAACCAGTCAAGAATATATAGCTCCTTCTCCCTCCGGTCGAGTACATACTCCACCTTCCCGGACTATAACCTTCTTCAGAGACCAATTCCTGGCCGGTCTTTGTTTTACCATCCATCCGTTCTTTGTTGCTGTTTGTAAATACTTTGGTATCCCTGTTAATCAGTTAGTGCCAAATTCCATTCACCTTTTAGCTGATACAGTGATAGTCTTCAAACTGTACCACATACCCTTAGAGCCCCGTATTTTTCATTATTTCTTCTATCCTAAACAGTCTGAACCGGGGACTTACCTTTTCCAGGCCCGAGTCGGCCTGATGTACTTAGCCAACATGCCCACCTCCAATAAGGGTTGGAAGAGTGGGTTCTTCTTTGTCCGTCCGTCCGCACCTATGGACTGGTACTCCACCTGGTGCACTAGTCAATCTAGCCAGACTCTCCTGAAAAACTATTAGGATGACAGTGCTTACCAACATGCCCATGCACATTTGGTCAGTCTGAAACTACAAATAACCCCCTTACTTCAAGAGGACATTCTGTTCATTTTTGGTCTGAGCCCCGTCCGGGCTCAGATACCCGGCAAATTCAGTAAGTATATTGAATTGATTTCCCTCCGATTCACTAATTGAATGCCTTTGATTTTTTGTAGGTGAAATAATGTCGAAGATAAACTTGATTGAGTATGGCGGGGACCTCGATTTAGATGATTTTGACCGTACGGCTGATGAGGAAGTGGCTGCTCGGGGTGACCTTCCGGTCGGCTTGTCAGGCGTCTTAGGTGACGCAACCGGTCCCTCTGGTGATGCGGCTGGTCAGGGGGAAGAAAAGTTAGTAGCGGCTCAAGAGCTACTAACTTTCATTGAAGTGTTGTCAGAGCCCGAGAACCACCATCCTCTCAACGCCTGTAAACGGCTTCGTTCTCCCGGTAGTAAAGATACTGCCTCTATCGAACGGACCCTTTCTGCGAGTGCGAGGCCGTCCATTCGGTCGGAAGGGGGAAACAACTACGGAAGGAGGATGCTCCTAGTCGCACGCCCTCGATGAGGATTAGGGTGAAGAAGGTTGCGCTGGCGAACTTACCCGAGTCCTCAACACCAGCCAGTTGTCCGGCTGATGCAGTGGAGACCCTCGCCATTGAGGACGCTCCGGAAGATCAACCTGCTATAAGGTTAACAGCATCGGCCATGGGCAAAGGGAAGGCCCCAGCAAAGGAGATTCCCCAAATGGAGATGTTTTTGTGGCCGACCCGCCGGACGACCATCTTCTCCACATCCGGTGATAGCGTACCCATGGCCCCTCCTGTAAAGTCATTCATCAGTGGTCCTCTCGCTGACAGCATTCAGGATGCACGGGATGCCATTGGCAAAATAGACATGTCGGTCGTCAGTGCCCTGATGGGCCAAGCCATTAACGTGGTATGTTAGTTTTGCCTTACTGTGTTGAACGTAATTTACTTATCTGAATAAACTTGCGTTCGACAGCATTGGGGAGCTGTATTGGCCCTCCTTGAGGAAGCAGGAGAGCTCTATCAGGAGCACAAGGGCCTTTATCAATCCGTGCAGATGGTCGAGCCCGGGACCATACCGGATCCGGTCGTTCACCAACTAGAGAAAGGGAAGTTGAGCAAAGTCCACTGCCCAGACCCAGATGAAAACTCAACAATTCAAGCACCAAGTAGCCGACAAACGAACGCAGGCTCGTGAAAAACTTATAGAAGAGCTGAAAGCTGAAAACATCAACACCTAATCCATATGGCCGAGCTAGAGACTCAACTGAAAGCCTCAACCGAACTGCAACAAGCTAAGGAGGCTGAATTGACTATCACTGAGAGCCAGTTGGCCGAACAACACCGAGCTTTATTGGCTGCGAACACCACTGCTAGCCAATTAGAGAAGTCCCTTGCCCAAACTAACAAGGCGACAAAGCAAGCTGAGAAGGCACGGGCGGCAGAGGAGGTGGAGAAGATTGCGCTGAAGGCAGAAAACGAAGCACTGAAGAAAACTCTTGAAGATTACAAGGACGAAGAGCCCGAACGAATTGAAGCCTTCCGTCAAGAATACATAAAGTCCAAGGCCTTCCAGGATATGTACGGATCCCGCATTGCGAAGGCAACCTGGGCAGGCGCTCTAGGTGCCATCAAGCAGCTAAAGGAAGGTGGACACTTAAAGGCAACCGTGTCCCGCTCAGCCATCTCCGTGAAAAGGGTATTAGATGAAGTCTAGGAAGGAGAGATTCCTGACCCTGAATGAGCCGGTGGAAGACAT
>JBAMIE010087606.1:0-17002 GCA_037177295.1 Kaempferia parviflora | reverse complement strand
TTATATGGTTTGACACATTGAAAATTCATACTATAATAACAACCAAATCTTATCCTACTAGTGGATCGGTTATATGGATCTTTTTATGCCATTGAACTCTATCTCTTACAAACTATATTATTATCTATATTTAAATAAATTTTATCTTGTTTTATTGTTGGTAACTAAGTCTTTTTTTGGTCTTCATCGTTTGATATGCGTGTTTATCATAGTTTAACTGGAGTATTTATTGGTCAATTAAGTACATACTCGTACCATCTTGAACGTGTTTCTTGGAGTTTTTACTCAATAGATGTAACTTCCTTTCTAATGTTCTCATTTCTTATTCTGTCAATCCTTGTATGTCTACACATCCATTTTAACATCCTCATCTTTGTAACTTTCATCTTCTGCTCATGTGCTTGAGTCATAGTTCAACATTCAGTTCCATATAACATGACATGTTTAATTGTGGTTTTGTAGAATTTTTCTTTAAGTTTTAAAGTTACTTTACAATCACATAAAACACTCGACGCTCTCCTCCATTTCAATCATCCTCTTTGTATTCTATTAAAACATCTTTTTCAATCATTCCATTATTTTAGAAAAATAATCTTAAATATTTAAAGCTCTCAGTTTCAGGCAACTCTCTTCTATCCTAACAATTGTCTCATTACGTTTAATATTACTAAACTTAAATTCCATAAATTATGTTTTTATTCTACTAAGCTTAAAATCTTTTTCTTCTAGTGGTTTTCACCAAGATTCTAGTTTAACATTTACTCGTTCATGTGTTTCACTACCAAAACAATATTATCTATAAACAACATGTATCATAGTACTGCGTCATGAATGTGTGCAGTTAGTTCGTCCATAATTAATGTAAAAAGATAGAGACTTAGAGTTGATTCTTGATGTAACTCTATCTTTATCGGATATTTTTTTTAAGTGCTCCTCTACTGTCCGCCCTAAGGACTCGTGGAAGATAGATAAATCATGATACTGAACAACTATATGTAGAAAGAATTTATTCCCCAAGGGAATAAATTTTAAGGATTCGAACCTTACTTTAGGGGTGTCAAAAATGAATCTGACATGACGATCCGAGTCAACCTAAAAAAAATGAAGTTCGGATTGAGAATTTTTGGGTTAAAGTCGGGTTCGGGTTGAAGGATTTTCGGATTTGAAATTTTTGAGTTGACACGAATTTAGGGTTTAGTGGGTTTTTAGGATTAAATTATTTTTTTTAAAAAAAATTAAGATGCTTTTAGAGTCTAAATCCTCTAGTCCAACCCAAATTGCGGCCAGATTGAGGTTACAATTGTTTGCGGTCCATCGATGAGTTCATTCGCCCACCTAAGTTATAGTTTGGATAGGACGGACGATCAGAGGCCGCCCTGAGACCGTTGGAGGTGGGAGGGTGACCGAGCTGCCGGTCGTTGAGGGGGGCTACCTCCGGACGGCCTCCAACAGCCCATCCTGATCTAAACTATAACCTAGGTGGACGAGTGAACCCGTTGATAGATCATCTAGTCTGGTCTCATGTGGTAAAAAGGCGAATCGCTCAGCCCCAGTGCCCCCGCTGGTCTCATGCTTTTATGTATGGTAATATCAATATTAGAATGATAATGATGGAATATTGAAAAGTGAAGAATTATAAATAAAATAGTCAAAAAAAAAAAAATGATCGGATTATTTGGATCGGATTCTGATTTAGAAATTTTGGATTGTATTCAAGTTCTGGTTGGGTTTATGTTAAATTTTTTTTTAAAAAAAAATTCCAATCCGATCTGAATTTAATTTGACCCCTCCGAATTGAAATCGTAATCTTACTCGTGTAATATAAATTTATCACAAGTATCAATTAAACTATGTCCGTGGGACCCAGAATACCCTTATCATATTTTTGTTTATTTGATTGCTTCCTTTAAAAATAAGATACTAAAAGACCATGTACTTTAAAAAAAAAGTAATACGAAATATTGGCTAGTGGTTTTTAAATGAAAGGGTTAAAGGATAAGGAAGGACATAAGTGCAAAATCACAAAGTATACTCTTTTATGAAAATGAAGATCTTATATGGCGACCGAACGATTTTGGAGACAGGTATTCTCACCCTCTCTCTCTCTCTCATTCTGCCTTCTCCTCCATCTCCCACACGGCTGTTCGATCCGCCGTCCGTGTCCTCCGCCTATCCCGTTTGCCGACGTCATTCTCGTGCGGTCACGGCTACGGTTTCTTGACGCCGTGAATGGACGGAAAATCAAACGCTTGACGTGCGGCCAAGGTCACGGGCGCTGCGAAGATCAACGCGTCGTCTTCCTCACCCCCTTTCCCTTTTGTCACAGCGCCATCTCCACTCGAAAGTGAAAAAAGAAAAATCGATTTCTTTCGTAGATTCCTCCTGTCTCAAGCAAATTTATCCTTTTGGAAAGATTTGTCGATTGATCGCGTTGCTGAGCTTCTGGACTGCGCGATTCGACGGTGCTTCTGCCTCAGCGATCGACTCCATCGATTCCGATTCTGATGCTAGAAGCGGTGGGGTTTTGGAATTAGGTCCCATACACTTAAGTTTCTTGTGAATAATTGATGGCGGAGACGAGGCGGTTCTCATTGACTCCTCAATTGGGTGAGAATTTTTTTATTTATTTGTTTTTTTTTTTTTTTCATTCTTTTGAGTTCTCTTTATGTCGTGCGCTCGGGGTCGCTGTTTCTCTTATTTGTGATATATCCTGGGGGAAATGTTTTTAATATTTACTTGCAGGATTTAGTTTGTTGCGTATTTTTCTTTCTCGCTCTCAGTAGTTGGAGATACAAATTGTTTCTGACATAGTTGGGGAACACAACCTGTTTTATTATCGTGGGAATCTCCTTCTTGTGACTTCTTTCCGAAATTTTGAGGTGATGCAACTTATGAGATGATTGCTATACAAGTTTTTTTTCCAGAAAATATGAATTTTAGTTCATTTTTCTTCTCTTTACACTAATTTCTTTTTTGTTAAAGAAAGGGCACTTTTTTGAACGTTCAATAGGTTTGAATGATTTGTGCATCCGTCCACTGTTTGTACTCTAGTAGTTTACCTGAATATTCAGCAGATATCTGTTCGTTCTATGTAGGTATAAGATTCTTGACATAGATTTGGATTTTTTTATTTATTTCTAAAAATGTTTATTTCAAGATTTTAAACATGTACCTCCCAAGTTCATTATGGCGCCTAATATTATTTATCTGAACCATTGAAACGACACTTCAATTTAATCTTTTTTATCAAAGGGATGCCCCTATTCCCATATCACCTCTCCTATTTGGAGCACCTGAATCAATGCCCCTCCTATTTGCCAGTGTCAAACATTCAAAATGGTGCCCCTCATATAGTCATATCCAAACTGACATCCGTAGTGTGCAAGGAGGTTGTGGCCGCCATGCATGAGATTGCAACCACCATGCACAAGGTCACAACTTCTACATGTGAGGTCACGGATGCCACGCATGAGGTTGCTACTGTCATACGATGTCTATCCCACGAGGGGGGATGGTGAAGAGGGGGAAATTTAGGAAGATCACCTTTGTTATAAAATCATAAGGAGGCACATTTTTGATGTTTTAGATAAAAAGCAATACCCCTATGATTTTTGCCCAATTCAGTACATGTTTTTTTTTTGACACTCTAAATACTTCTTATTTGCTTATCTGGACTATTCTCATATATGAACAGATATGGAGCAAATACTTTTGGAAGCACAACATCGCTGGTTACGTCCAGCTGAAATTTGTGAAATACTCCGGAACCATCAGAATTTTCGTATTGCACCGGAACCACCAAATAAGCCATCTAGTATAATCCTCTGCTGCTAATTACAGAAAAATGTGTTTTTTTCCCTTTAGGTTAACTTGAATAATTGCTTCAGATGTATTTTGGTTCAGCTACCAATTGTTTGGTAGTTGTATTTGTTTTCAAATTTCTTGTGTATTTGTTTCTTTTGCAAGAACAACAAGTGTATCATGTTTTTGTTCCAGGTGGATCTCTTTTTCTTTTTGATCGTAAAGTACTGAGATATTTCAGGAAGGATGGTCATAATTGGAGAAAGAAAAAAGATGGGAAGACTGTGAGAGAAGCTCATGAGAGGCTGAAAGTAAGTGATACTGGTCAGGCATGCAATGTAGTTCATTAGTTGGCCTCTAACAGAGCCTCTTTTTGCTCATGTCCTTATGAGATTTTAACACCTAATAGTATGTGACATATTATTTTTACCTATACACAACCTATTATTTGATCTTCAATCTGACAAAATTTACCTAAAGGTTGTCATTGTTCATGTTCTTGTTATGGGATCTGGTGCATTGTTGGTATCTTTGTTTTGAATATAAAATTTTGACACCTGATTAAACTATATGAAATTTAGGTGAAAGTAATGAATTTTCTCCCTGGTTGAATACATCCTTGTTTCTAAATTTGTGTTTCAGTCATTATTTAAGATTGCTATAGAGTTGAGTGTTGTATCATTTCATTATGGGACTCAATTTCAGGCTGGAAGTATTGATGTGCTTCATTGCTACTATGCTCATGGAGAAGAGAATGAAAATTTCCAAAGACGAAGTTACTGGATGCTGGAAGAGTGAGTTGTATCACAAACCTTCCTTTCTTTAATATGCTTTCCACTTTAGTGATTATTTTAAGTCTTTGCTTTTTTAGTGATTGCACTTATCATAGCATTTTAGTTTTATTTTAGTCCATCTGGTGTATTGTAAAGTTTGACATTTTAACGAACCAAGCTTCACAGAATATCTTGTTACATATTCTTAATTTTCAGGAATATCACTGTCCATAGGTTGAAGGTTTCTTGTAGGTACATGTACAAGTTTCTATTTTGTATTTGATGAATACATGTTTACGAAGTGAACCAACTAATACAATTATTAAAAAAAGTTGATATTGTAGCAACTAAGCTCTTATACCTCCTGTGGGGCTGAATCTTGTGAAGCAACCAGTATATGTGTTTATGAAGATGGCGTTTGTGCCCACAGGAGGTGAATTGATTATTATTCTTTGGTAGACGAGAAACCTGGAACCAAATGCTCACTAGGGAAGCTGTTATATTTTATTGGAAGCGGTATCGATGTTGTCAACTCCTATCTACTCTACAATGTGCCATCAGTATCTGATTGCTTAATGGTGGTAATCAGCTATGTATTTCCTGTTTTTTTGAGAATTCTTTAGGATGGTTTGACCAATTAAAGTTAAGTTCAAATATGATATAAACTGTCATGTTAGCAAACTTTATCTGTTGGAAGTTTCACTGCAAATTTGTATGGCTTGGAAGGTGTGGCAATATGGTATATCTGCCTAATTTCTTGCTGGTCTTATATTCATGTAAAAATGCACTTGATCTAAATACATGATACTGGATTTATATCTATAAATACTAAATGTTTCTGTTATTTCCATATGATGTTTTGTCCAAGCATCAATATACTTATGTACACGTAAGATGAATCCCCAAATTTCTCAAGTGGGCTCTAGGCAATCCACAATCATAAGTTGCAACATAACAATGGGCCATCATGGCGATTCCTTTTTATATATGTTTTAAGTATACAATACACAATGTTGAAAAGGATGTAGATGTCAGAACCTGCAGTAAGCAATAAATGTAATCCTACCATAGTATAGACAATCTTTCACCTGGAAAGATGTTGAACTTGTTGATTGGCAGGGCATAACTTTGTTGGTCAAGAAAAGAACATCTATGCAATCTTCTATGTTTGACAACACTATAAGGCTAAACTGAACCTTAATAAAATATAAGAACGGCATGGTAACTTGGCATCACCAAATCAACATTTTAAATACACTAATATATTACCTTTGTGAATTTGGTAATCTTTTTTAAATAATTAATTATATTCATTAAAAAGAGTTTGTATCACTTGTTTCAAAGAATATGGTCGTCAATATGGGGTTGCGTCAACTCTTGAAATTTATAAACGAGCATATTCTTTGAATATAATATTTTAATGGTTCAGAATAAATTGGGGTTCAAGATAGAAAAATTAATCAAAGATAGTGTAACTATTAATTGTAATATCATTAATATAATTTAGTTGTGGTCATAATTATATTTTATTTACCAGAGATTAGAGTGCTAAGATGGCTAAGTGAAGATACTAGAAATAATAAAAAAATATTGATTTCCGAGACCAATTAGGTGTTGCTTCAATTGATGATAATATGAAAAAGTGGGTTTCTTGAAGGAATATTAATCATGACATGAAAGATGATAGATATAACTAAAGCAGAATCATGTTTCTCAAAAGTAAAAAAGAAAAGTTCTCATGTGATTTTCATCACAAACAATTCTTCTAAGTTCTAACCTGTTTATTTGTAATGTCAAAATACATGATTGCTTGTTTGTTTATTTTGCAAAGAAACATAATTACTGACAATATCTTTTTCTTGATGTATCTTCTATTCAGGGACTTAATGCACATTGTTCTCGTTCACTATCTTGAAGTCAAGGTTGTAATTAACTTCATCTAATTGTTGCCTTTAGATTACTTTGTTGTTGTTTTTTTTATTTTTATTTTATAAATGTCCTTTTCTTGATTATTGTTTACCCTTGTTAAATATCTATCATAGTGGCGTTGTCATAAAACCTGTATCTTTTCTTTATTAATTGTGGATATAGGAGACTTTTTTTTTGGCACAAGGTAAGTAAACACACGTATTCTGGAAAATCTATGTATAAGTATGTCCTGAATTGCCTCCCTTCAATAAAAATTCTCAACTATGAGCTATACCATTTGAAAGGAAACTATATATAACAGTCTAGACAGAAAGAAGAGCATATAGCTTAAATAAAACTAGTTCCATTTAACAAAGGAGAACCATGCCAATATGACCGATGTTTATAATTCCAATTGATTGATCCAGATTATAGTCTTCTCTTTATGCCTAGTTAATCAATCACATGATTTTTTCAAGTTAATTAACAATATGATAATTTTACTAATCCATAGACATGATATTTTCAACAATATATCATTAGATACTCCATTAACTTAATCACAAAGAATTATATATATCATTTAAAATTTGTTTTTGTACTACAAACTCTTATCATGGGTTGTCACTTAGTTGGACTCAGTTGAGGGGGCTGGTTGAGATAGCAATAGGCTACTTACTCCTGGTAGTTAATTAAGGTGATCCTTAGCATTTTAGGTTGGATTAGGCTTTCTTGGGCTTCCACACTTTTTATTTCATATCTAATTATCTTCATCTTTCTTTTCATTTTTATCTTCATCTCGATGTATACTTGTATATATAAGTTGTTATTCGCTAATTATTGATTTGTGAGTATTTTAAAATGCCATAAATTATAGTGAATGCATTTCCAGTGTTGGGGAATTTGAAAATTCACTAATGAAAACAAATTCTTCTACTAGTGCAGCTCAAATAATTCAAAGGAACCTTCCTGTTGGTTCCTTGAATATAGTCATTATGTTTCTTTCTACTGTGAAATAATGCATAGCTGCTCATTTGATGATTATCATTTCATTTTTGTTCATCATAATTACCCAGGGTCATAAACCAAACTTCAGCCGGTCTAGAGATTCCGAAGAAACTCCCCCTGTTAATCCTATAGATAGTCCTGTTCGTTCAAATTCTATTATAAGTTACGGTCAGATGCCTTCCCAAGCAACAGATGCTGACAGCCACAACAGTGCGCTTACATCAGAAAATGAGGATACTGAATCAGGTATAATAAACCAAAAATTTGAGCTGTTATGCATCATCTTATAGGTAGTGTAGATTTGCTGATTCGTACTTCAATCATGCACTTTTTCTTTCAGTGTTTCTAAAGCGAAATTCGATGCAGCAGATAATTATCAAACAAGTTCCAGATACCACACTTTCACTAAGATGCAGCAGTATGGTGCTGGACAACTGATAAACTCTCAATTCTTGGACCCTTGTGTTCCAGATCCTTCCATGGATAGTCATAGTAAGCATGAATTTTTTCAACATGTTTTGGTTAGATTACCTAAGGGAAAACTTCTGAGCAAAACACTGTCCAAATCCTTCCAGGCAGTTTTCAGGTAATCAATACTAAACAATGTCACTCTATTCAAGAGGATATATTGGATGAAATAGACCTTCGATTAGCATTCAAGGGGTCTAAATTACAGCTTGATCCAACATCATGGGATGAAGTTTCGGGACACAGTGCCAGAACATTAGAGATGCCAAGTTTTCAGTCATCACTTCGTTTTACAGAGCCTGTAATGGGGGAAAGCAACAGTAGAGTTGAACTTTCAACATATGGGAATCCATATGCTGAAAATCTTAGCAACAACCAAGATGTATCTGCTCTGTTGGGTAAAGCATGGCAGGTACTTTCTCTATTATCCTTGTTTTCCTATCTGTGATTATTTAGTCTGTATTAATGGCTTTATGTACTATGTGCTCCTTGTATGCATATCTTCCTCTTGAAAATTTATTGTCAATTTATTTCCCTTGGCTTTTCTTCTGTTGAGAAGTTCAAACATATAGGCAGTTCCCCTGGCTGATAAAATGACTGATTTTTTTAGGTCCTGTTGCAGATTTCTACTGCAGCTTCTGTGAACCCCAAAGTTTTGTAGGCATTATTATGGCTGATATTAATGTCTGATTTTTAGTATTTCTATCGCAGCTTTCAACTGTTGACTCAGATTCAGCTGATATACCAAACATTAATGTGGATGGAAATGCTGACGGCGCTCCCCTTTTGAAGCAAATATCATTGGACTTCTCCAGTTTAGAAGGAGAAAGCCTAAAAAAGTACGATAGCTTCTCAAAATGGATGAGCAAAGAACTAGGAGAAGTTGATGAATCACATACAAAATCCAATTCTGGAGCCTACTGGAGTACTGTTGGCAGTGACAATGTAGCTGAAGATTCTAGTATTTCAAATCATGAGCATTTAGATGCATATATAATGCCCTCACTTTCACAAGATCAGCTTTTTAGTATAATTGATTTCTCTCCAAACTGGGCATATGCTGGCTCTGAAACTAAGGTATTTCTAACTCAAAGGCTGTCTATTTAGTTCATTACTTAGTTAATGTGACACGTACATGTGTCCTCTACCTGATTAAGCCATATCATGGTTTTAGTTTTGGAAGTGCACTTGTTTTCATCCCTTTGTCATTCTTTATGAAGGTTTTAATTACTGGGACATTCTTGAAGAATAAAGATTTTGGAAAATGTAAATGGTCATGTATGTTTGGGGAAGTGGAAGTTTCAGCTGAGGTTGTTGGAGATGGAATTCTTCGTTGCCATGCTCCGCCATACAAATCTGGGAGGGTTCCTTTTTATGTTACCTGTTCCAACAGGTTAGCTTGTAGTGAAGTGAGGGAATTTGAATTTCGTGACTGTGATTCCTCCCATGTGGAGAATATGAATTCTGGAAGTAATAAATCAACTGAAATAAATCTTCTTATACGTCTTGATAAGCTGCTGACTCTAGGACCACTAGATTGCCAAAAGGATGCAGAGATCCTTGCAGAGAAAGTTGAATTAAGAAGTAAGATAAGTGCAATGATGGAAGGTGCTGATGAGTGGTCAACTGTGCTTAAGATGAGTAAAGAAAAGAGCTTCTCTGTTGATAATGCAAAGGATCAATTACTTGAAGCTTTATTGCGTGAAAAATTGCATGCTTGGCTTCTACACAAAGTGTCTGAAGATAAAAAAGGCCCAAATTTGTGGGATGAGGAAGGGCAAGGCGTCTTGCATTTAGCAGCTGCCCTTGGTTATGATTGGGCTATAAAACCAACAGTGACTGCCGGTGTAAATATCAATTTCAGAGATACACATGGGTGGACTGCCCTTCACTGGGCAGCATCTTGTGGCAGGTTAGTAACTTGTGTGACTAGTTGTTATTTGTCTACCGTTAGCAACTGCAATACTTGTTTTCTAATGTTTTAGGGAGCGAACAATTTGTGCCCTTGTTGCAATGGGTGCAGGACCTGGTTTGTTGACAGATCCTACCCCTGAGTTTCCTTCTGGAAGAACACCTGCAGATTTAGCATCTGCAAATGGCCACAAAGGCATTGCTGGATTTCTTGCAGAGTCATCTTTGACTAGCCATCTTTCTGTTCTCGCTATAGACCCAAAGGCTAGTGATTCAGACTTTGCTAGCTTCATAGGTGATGAAGATGTTTCTCAACCCAATGCCCCTGAGGTTGCTGATGGAGACACCCAGGCTGAACTGTCATTGAAGGACTCACTGAGTGCTGTTCGCAATGCTTCTCAGGCTGCAGCTCGCATCTATCAAGTTTTTAGAATGCAGTCATTTCACAGGAAGAAATTTTCTGAGTATGGAGATGACAACACTGAAATATCAGAGGAACATGCAATTTCCCTCCTAACAGTAAAGTCACAGAACTCAGGATTGTATGAGCATGATGCTGCCATTCGTATACAAAACAAGTTCAGAGGATGGAAAAGGAGAAAAGAGTTCTTAATTACTAGGCAACGGATAGTCAAGATCCAGGTCTGTTGTCCTTTATTGATCACATTGCTCATGCATTTTGTACACGTGGAATTTCTGCTATTATTTCTTTCTCATTATCTATGTGGTTCAATTTTGTATTCTCCATTTACACTCTTAGCAGTGCATAAGAAAAGGAAGGACATGAGTGTCTTATTAGAAAGAATTTTAGATGCCTTGGATCTATTATTCAACAAAAACTTGATAATAATGAAGATATCATTAGCAATGGTAGGATATGGAAAGTTTCTAGAGTTTTGTGTTGTCATGATGGTTCTTAGTTTAGTTTATGAATTAACTTGTTGAGATTTTAGAAAACAATGCATATAGTTAGGGTGAAGATGTTAAGATAGAATATGCAAATTTATCATAGATGACGAAGTAAGGAATAATCTATCTAAGAGTAAATCTTGTATTTATAGCTACTTTAGTTGCAAAAAGAGAGAGACAATAAATTAAAATGGTGGTACAAATATGTTTAAATGGTCTCAATTTAGTTAATAGTTTGACCAGTAGAATCAATGTGAGTTGAAGCTATTATGGGTCGAGGCATGAGGGAGACAAAATAAATCTAGTTAACAAAATTTAAAATGGTTTAGCAATACCAAGATAAAGTTCAATTGAGAGATAATATAGGCCCTCGGACATAGTGCAGCAGCAAGGAGTTCAATAGACTAACCAAGTACCCATGGTTCGAATCCTAGCTACAGAGCACTTAAGACATTTTCCTCTGGTGGGATGAAAAATCTAGGACGGTGGTTGGGCGAGGAGCCATTTGCGCTTTCAGATTTACCCGGTGGGCCAAAGTATGGAAGGCCGCCCACCTCTGGGATTAGTTGGGTCTGCAAGTGTTTTTGATACTTGGATTATCAAGAAAAAAAAAATTAGGGATAATATAATTCATGATGATGATGGTGCAATTTAAAAATAATTTAATGGGTTTGAATATTGTTAGCAATACCTTTTATACAGTCCATGGAGGCATAACTTCCATGACTGACCCACTAGCTGCGATTGATTATCATCAGCATTATCTTCATGATGCTGTAAATTAGAAGTAATTTAATAAATTTAAATATTATTATCAGTGCCTTGTATAGAGCTCGATGATGCTGATAAAATAATTTACTCAACTGAATGTGATGATTATGACGATGACATTGCTTGCAATCAATTACCATAAACCTTGGCAGACCCCAAGTAGGCATGGTGTGGTAACCAAGATGTCTAAGCAATAATTTGCCTTTGTAGATGCTTGGTCAACAAAACTTCTCATTACAAATAAACTTGCATCATTAATATAAGTACTTATATTACTCATGACAAATAAACTAATAAACGACAGATTAACTATAAAATTCTTACTTTACTAACAATAAGTGAAAGTGACATTAACATTGACTTATAAAGAAAAGAATACTAAGTATGTAATATCTGCTATATTAGTTGCATCCATTAGAAATATCATTTAACCATCAAGTTCTAGACTAGGTTAGCATGTTAACACCAAGTTAACAATAGCTAACCAACATGAACAACATAATGCATATATACTAACAAAACAGCATTTTATAAAGAAACACGCAATCCAACAAAAACAACTTACAAGCTTAACTAACATGATGTACATGTACAATAGGAGTAAATAGAATTCAACCAACAATGTTTGAACAATAAACAAGTAGGCATATAACAAGTTACCATCCATCGGGACTCACCACAAATTTATAAGGGAACAAGGTTGCTACTGCTCAGGGAAAAGAATGATTCAATTGCAGCTGCTGTGCCTGATGTGAACTGGTGTTTGATGTAGCTGCTGTCATTGGATGACAGAGGGATGACAATGTCAAGCCACAGTGTGGACGTGTGGTGGCATTGAGCAGTGGTAGGTTCTTGCAGTTGCATGACAATGTTGGCTGCATGCACGAGAATGCGGCATGGTTGAGCGGTTGGTATTGTGCACCAGGGTGCTATGGCACTTGGCTGTGAGCACGAATGCACGATGAGTAGTGGGCAGGGTGCAGGTGCAATGTCAGGTTAGTCGATGTAGGTTTGTTGGAGGGTGGCATTGGCGAAACAACTAGTAGAAGCAGGAGGCGATATTCCACGGACAAAGGAGTTGGCTTCAAGTGCAAGTGCAATTAAGGTTATGTAAAAAAAAAGGTTAGGTAAAGAATTACGGAGTATAAATAATATTAATACCTCAAATCTAATCCCAATTTAATTAATCTATTGAACTGGTTCATTTTGGTTAATTTTGGTTCAATCACAAAACCTCCAATTTAAATCTGTTTTAAGTCTCCCTTTCGATCCCTCATTTGAGTCCCTTTCGAGCCCACCTAACCATGATACTGACCATCAAGTTTAACATCCAACTAACTGCTAACCTCAAAATGTGGTTACTAGATCAACTTTAATCCCTAAATTAAATAATTTTTATTTTGTTCCAGAATATAGCAAAACTACCATGTCCCAAATGCACCATCAACATGCTTTCAGTATATTCGTCACATTCACAAAGTATTCGTACATCTACAGGAAATATGTGCGTGCACTTGTTCTTGCAGAAATTGACTGAAGCTTAATTGAAGACTATCTTTCAACTTCTAATCTGCAGAGGAATTATATGCTATCATCCGAGAACATTGATGAATCAATGCGCTAGAGAATAATTGTAGGCCTGCACTCTTGCATTATCCAAAAGAATTAAAAGAAAAGAGAAAAAATTATCTAATTTGCCTTAATGTCAGCCGACCATCTTTATGAGAGCCATTTCTTGCCAACTCATTTGTTTTATTCCTTGCCAACTCTTGGAGGTTATAGATGTGGAGAAATCTAGGTGTCTTCCATGGGAATCTCATGACCTCACTTATATTGCAGTCTGATTCAAATACATTGTTGCACACCCTATCCTCTTGTTGTCACCTCTCAGCTGACAGACCTTTGATTTGCTAAGTTTTCCTTGTTAAGGTTTGATTAGGCTATACCGGTCTCAGTATAATTCAGGACAGTTAAAGTGTGGAGTGCAAGTTATTAACTGATATCTGAACTTATGCTGCAAGATAAAGGCTCAATGGCTGAACAGCAGTTTATGGTGTAACTCTTTTTTGTCAGGAAATCTTTCTAACCAAACAATCTGTTTTACCAAATTATATTTTATTTTTTCCTTTTTTAATATACATGGATACATGGTGGATTGATCCCTTAACAGAAGGATTTACTTTGGATGTCTAACCGCATGGGATACAAGTCTCAGCAAAATCTTAAATTATTTAGTGAATATTTCAGAGAAGTTATCCTATTTAGAATATGATTTTCTTTGCTCTACAATTTTGTACCAATTAACTAGGGATTTTTAATGAGGTTGTCCTTGGTTTCACAATAATGTTGAGTATCCTTGGTCCTGCATGACCGTGAATTTGTTTTGTTTAGATATGTTTTCTTTGTTTTTGTTTTATTGGAAAACAATGATCATTAGCTCAACAAAGACGGATCAGAGCATTTTGATTTAGTATATAAATATATAATATTCATGGATCTGAAGTTAATTTTTTTACAAGTTTCTGAATCTTTAGCCGGAAGATATTTTTCTTGGTTATATGTTTCTTTTCTTTGTATTCACGAATAGGCTCATGTACGCGGTCATCAAGTGAGGAAACGGTACAAAAAAATTGTGTGGACAGTAGGAATTTTAGAGAAAGTCATACTGAGATGGAGGCGTAAAGGAAGTGGGCTACGTGGCTTTCGATCTGAAGGCGCTTTGGAGGGCACTAGCATGCAATGCCAACCAGCTAAAGAGGATGAGTATGATTTCCTGCATGTAGGAAGAAAACAGACGGAGGCTAGGCTGGAGAAGGCACTTGCGAGGGTTAAGTCCATGGTCCAATATCCAGAAGCTAGAGATCAGTACCGAAGGCTTTTAAATGTGGTTTCGGAATTCCAAGAGTCCAAGGTAACTCTTTGTTACTGGTACTTAGATTAGTTCTATTAAAGTCCTCCCAATTGTAAATTTTCTTTGTTATTGACTCTTTGAGTTTTTGTGGGTATTTAAACATAGCCTAACTATTACCCCGTCTTTTTGGATCATTGGGCCTCTATATTTCTCTAATATGTGGAACATTTCCTTTATTCTCTTTGTGATGACTAGCACACTCCATACCTTCTTTGAGGTTCTCGAACACTGTGTTTACTTGAGAGGAAGGCACTCCAAACAGAGGGAATGGATGATATAAAGCAGCCATTTCCCTTGTCTACATGGGTGGAAGAATAAAAAGCTTGAGAAAAGACAGGAACAATTTAGCTCTCTTTTCCATATTTTCAGTTGCTTCTAAAAGTGAGTGAAATAGAGGAGAATAAGTGAAGAAGTATTGAAAAGACTAGTTTAACCTCACATGTTTGGGAATGACAATATTAAAGAGTTAAAATTGTCAATGTTCTCTCAATTCCTCTCCTTTCCTCTTCTTTCAAGTAGACAAAACAAGAAGAGCCCTTGCTTCTCTCATCCTTCTGCTCTTCCCATCTCTAATACTCTTCATTTCTTTCTCCTTTTCTTCCTTTTTTTTCTAACTTTCTTCCACAGCAATGAGATTTCACCCGTGGCATTTTAAAATCGTATGTTACTTGCATTAACTAATTAACAATGAGTCTTAGACATTGTTTTGTCTCTCTATTCTTCATTACATTCCCATCAAAGTTCAACCTATGCTGTTTTTTTGGTAAAGATCAAATGGAGATGAAGAATCAACCAGTGCTTTTCAAAATTAAAGACATCTATTGTCTTGCTGCATGCACTAATTGGATCGATTAACTTATTCCGACATAGGGGTGTTCAACTGAGAAATTACCAGGATTTGTTAGAGCAATTTGGATTATGTGACTGGTGCAATTTCAGGATCAAATGTTTAACCCTTCCAGGCATGATACGAGCCAATGTGGAGCTGGTCTTTTTTTTATAAGATTAGCCTACAATATGTAATGGCTTGCATCTAAAGCCTGATGGAAATTCGCAAATGAAATGTGGTACCCAACATCATTAGGCAGAGATTCTTTTGGTACTACAAACTGCTTATTTTCAGTTTAAATAAGGTCTATCCTTCCAATAATTGTTGATTCATATGCTAAACGTTTCATCATTTCTAGGCTACACAAGAACACAGTTTGAATGAATCAGAGGATGCTGCTGACTGTGATGTGATGGTTGATCTAGATGAGCTATGTGAAGATGAAGCGATGATTGGTGTTTAATGTGGTTCAAATTCAATTATACTATGCAACTTGTATGTAGTGCTATTATACAAGATGATCCGCTAAATCTATAATATTTGGCCTTCATCATGTAGCTGATTGTTGAACTAACTAATGTTATATTGAAAGACTAAAATTATCAGTTTACTATGTATCATGGATGAAAATTGGGTATTGGAAAGTATATAGATATATTACTAATTCACTTTAATCTGACAATTATCTTGAGAAGTTTAAGAACTTTGTTGATCGAATGCTACAGAAATTGCTCAAAGATGTATAATTTACATGATTCTCCTAGTTATTGAATCTTGACGTATCTTCTCATTTTTGTACTGTTGAATGCAGAAGTTGGCTATGTTTCTTCGATCCATGTAATTTCCTCTGGACTACATATGCACAAATTGTGCGTGTTCTTTTTCAGTAAATATTCGTTGATAAATTTCTTAATTATGGTTTTAAAACAAATCAATTAGGAGAAATTGTTGGAGTGACATGTGATAATCTCACAGGTTGGGGGATGATCGGAATATATTATCGGAGTTTTGACGCCGGCCATTTCTTAACCAAACACCAAACATTTATCATTAAATTATGGGCAAATTCATTATTCAAGTTTGCTATTTTTCTCTTACGGTGCATTTTTAATGAGAAAAACAATATAGGCTATAGAAAAATTTATCCAGTGGCATTTTTAATTATTGCTCTGCCAAAGTAGCTTGTAATCTCAAATATCAAAGAAAGGTTTGTAACGAGGAATTCTGCTAATGGCTGCAAACATAGAGACTATAATTGTGGGTAAGAAATTTTCATAGGATCGGATCATTAGGGCATCTTCGATAGGGAATATTTGGAGAGAATATTTCTCTCCAAATATCTCCCTCCTAAATATTCCCTATTGTAGGGGATATTTAAAAGGATAAATAAAATCACCGGGTAAAAAATTTTGCCCGGTCATTTCATCCAGCTGGCAGCACCTGCTGCACAGCAGCAGGCGCTGCTTCAGTTTTTTTATTTTTTTATTTTTTTTTAATTTTTTAAAGTTAAGTTAATTAAAATATAATTATTAAATTAATTATATTTAATAATTATTAAAATATAAACAAATATTATATAAATATAATATTTTTGAAAATATTTAATTATGTAATTGGATTATTTGAAAGTGAGATATTTTTTAGGTGGAACCCATAAATATTTAGTTTGAGGATATTTGATTGTGGAATTTGGAATATTTAAGAAGTGGGATA
>JBAMIE010087295.1:0-17003 GCA_037177295.1 Kaempferia parviflora | reverse complement strand
TATCGACTACCTCGGAGGCGTTCGATGACGCCTCCGGCGGCACCGGAATCATCCGGCGACGCTTTCGGCAGCGCCGGAAGCGTCTAGCCAGTTCACGTTGCCCCGCCTTGCCTCGCGACTGAGGTACTTTGGGCGTGAAGCCGGCCGGAAGCCCGCCGGAGATGTCCTCGGTGATCGCGGTACTTTAGGCGTGCCGTTGCTGGTTTTGGTCGACAGGCGGAACGCAACATTTCGCCTGTGCTGGGCGGAGCGACACAAAATTATATTCCCTGGCTCAAACAATTGATGATTTAGTTGGTGGTGCCCCTCCTGAGCCAATGCCAATGTATCAAGATAATTAGATACCCATGCACGTTGCTTGACTCATCTTTCACGAGAGTTCAGCAGGAGGAAAAACTTTATTTTTATATATTTCAATGATTTTTTAAATTATTTTGTTTATAAATTAAAATTTATTATTTCTATCAAGAGCAAAACATAAAATAGATCAAATGATACATAAAGATCAATTAGCATTTGTTAGGGGAAAATTACAATCCAAGACATTACTCAGTTGCAGTGAACAATTAGCATATTTTCTGACTGTCTTTGAGGCTACCTATGTTTTTGTGTGTTAAGCTATGGTTTTATAATAATTTTGAACCAGTTTGAGGGGGAGCGTGTTCATGGAATAGCAACATTGTTTGAGAGCAATTTTACCACAAGGATGTTGCAAATAGTTCTTAGAAATGATTTCGAAGGAATATTTTGCATTTCTGTATCTTGGGCAAAACAAATGATAGAGTTGTTTGTCTTTCTAGAAATTTTGGCTCTCTTTTTTTCCTGCATGTTTGTTAAAAACAGGTTACTAATTTTTGTTCCTTACAGTGCTTTATTCCATCTAATGGTGTGCCTGGAAGATTATCTTCCCAATTACCATTGAATGATACATCTGGTGGTGATGAATATTCTGTTGAACAATCAATTGGCGATTTCCTTCATCTGGGAAAAGGCCAAGATATCACTGCAGCCTCTTTAGGGGCAGAGAAACTGAATTATCATGCAGAAGTATATGAATGGGATGCTATGGCTTGCAGTAGGAAAACACCTACTTTAAGTGACAATGTTCTTGTTAGTCAGAACAGTTTTGAATGCTGGAATGTAAATAATGAGTCTCTTGTCTCGCTAGAAGATTTTCAGATTCAGGTTCCATGTACGGTGGACGGTGAAGCTAGTTCAGTGACCACAACGATGGGGGATCCTATTTTCAATATAACTGAAATCTCACCTGGTTGGTCTTATTCTACAGAGGAAACAAAGGTATTATTATTATTTATCCAGACATTTCTTTCTGAGTAAACCATTATCTGCATGCACATCATTTTCCTTTGATTATTAGCACATGACACAGGCTTTTTTTACTGAAAGGTTCCACCGTTGGTATATTTATTATGGATAAGTTAATAATGCTTACAAGTTCATGCAAAGACTCTAAGCGTAACCACAGAGCCAGATCCAAGTCAAAAACAGAAGTTGCAAAAGGAAAGCAAAATAGTTATAAAATAGAAAGAGCCTTACTGCACTTTATGGATCGAGTGTAGCTTAGTATTTAAAGATACACTTGCATTAGCTTCCTGAAATCAGTTATGCACACTAACTTGTCATCCATTCAAAGACTGAATGTCTATAGCAAAACATTTTGTATTAGCCTAAGCTTAAGCAATCTTCTTTCTTCATGGGGCCAGAAGATGATAATGTTAAAGTAAAGCTGCCTTTGAAAATTTGATGATTTTTTTCATCCTGATGATTTTTTTCATCCAAACTATCCATAACCAAGCCTGACAAACCGATGAAGAACAATTACTTCCTTTGAGGAAGTAATTCAAACTCTCTTCAAAAGATTTCACCAGAAAAACCAAGGAAGAACCAGTCTTCATTACTAACGTGCCAGCATTTCACTAAGCAAAGTTAGTTTTGAACTCTAGATTGCTCAAACTGCAGAAGCGGCTATCCACTTGAATTCCTTTCCTGAACAAAACCTCTTTTTATGTTAACCTGCTAAATGGAGTCAATGACTGGATTATTGACACCATTGAACTTCAGTATTTTGTAGGCACCTCCTCTGGTAATTGTCTTCCTTGCACCTTCAAGACCACAAGTAGTTCACAGAGCTCCTTGTAATGTCCCCATGAAAAAGTATTAAAGTGGAGAATGCTTGAGGGTGCAATGCATCCCTATCGTGCATACAAGAAGGTGATTCGTGTGGAGACTTGAAACAATATGGCTAGGGAGATTATTTGAAACTCCTTATTGCCATCCAATTATGGCATGTGAAAGTGTGTCATGGTAGCCAGCCATGTGGCAATGATCACGCACAAGGTGATAATTTCAAATCAATCAACACAAAATGGGGGAGGGGGGATAACATTGTAGAGGAATGTAAGGATTTAGTGCGCTAAACATGTAAAAGCGCAGCGCAGCAGAAAAATAAATACTAGATCCTCTTTGGAAGATCCATGCGAAGGAAACCCATATCTAAGTTTGTAACTACTCTATCACATAGAATCTTTACTTTTGTTGCGTGCCCTTCGCAATTTCGACAGCAACCTTCTTTAGTCTTCTCGGATCTTAACGCGATCAAGCGTTCACCCCTCTACGGTATCCACACGAACAAAGATTTGGAGAAGACAACCACTCAAGGTTGTGCTAACAACCACAAGAGGTTTCGGCCAAGAGGGAGAGGGAGAAGAAAACTAAGGAAGAAAAACAATTCACTTAATAAAAAAATAAATTCAAAACTCCATTTGTACTCATCTAATCAAGTGATATTAATGTTCCATTAATTCAATATATGACTCTTAGTCGTCTTCCACGTGACCAAGTCAAAATTGACCATTCATCTTCCTTATCAAAATTGACCATTCATCTTCTATGATGAATCTAAGTTCATGATGGGTGTGACTCATTATGATGAGTGTGACTCATGATGTGGATCAATGAATCTAACTCATTGATCCTATCCAAATTTCATCATGTTGACTGAGTCAAACTCACATTAATCTAAATTGATACAATGAGTCTAATTCAATAGGCGCAACATGAGTCTAACTCAATGGGTCTAACTTAAGTCTAACTCAAAATGGTCAAATCTAAATTAGACTCAACGTATTCGTCTAATAGTTCATCACATGAACCTAACATGCATAATCACCTCATAATTAGCTCTTTGGGATAATACCAACAATCTTCCATATGCACTAGTGCCAATTATTACAAGTAATTTAGTGAAACTAAAATCAATACATCTCCAAATTAACATGTTCTTTGTGTGTGACCCAATAGGTTCTCGTAATGTTGGCAATGTCTCGAAAACCATTTTAGAGGCATAAGCATTGAGCGACATCTAGCAATGCATCATTGTTACCCAAGTGACGAGAATGTCAAGATCCGATATAACCTTTCCGTGTCTTTTTATCCTTGATATCTAGATTGATCAATAAGGCATAGACTGTGTCTTATCAATCTTTGTGTTTCTTGATCCCTAACTAGACATATCAAATAAGTTCAATATTTCATATTAACTAATTTGAACATGACCTTGCCTAATCAAGGGGCCCACATATATCACTTCCGTCATATGGAAGGGATAAATCCCATCTACACCACTCACATTCATCTGCATAACTTATTGCATACCCTGTTATGGGTAACGTTCGCCGATACCAAAGTATACAACTTATGTAGGGAACCGTAGTGACTTCAAGTCTAAGGACTTTTCATACCAATAGTCACTATAAGAATGTTTATTGCACTCGTATAACGATCCATGAAACATTCTCATGGCAGGTCATTCAATACATATTCTCTAATATATACCCATGTGTCAACATGATATCTCATATCCATGACTTGTGAGATTAAGTCATCTACATGCTAGACTTAATGCATTAATATTGTTCTTCTATATTAATGCTTGACTAGGAATAGTTAAGATTAGTGTCCTCTACAACTTCTCACTATCAATTCAACTAATCGATATGTTGTAGATTAGGACCTACTACTATATGACATTATTATACTTATTCATTCAACCCTGAAATGAAGTAAATATAATAAACTTTGAGAAAAATATGATACAAAAGAGTCCTTGTCAATCATCTCATAATGACATGCTTTGTGAAATCTCTTTTGCTGATATTCTATTCCAAAATAGTGTGGTTAAACGTAAAAATAAATATCTTTTTGAAAGTGCATGGGGTCATTCTTAAACCTTTTTGGGCTGATTCAGTTTCTGCAGCATGTTCTCATTAACTGTATGTCATTCTCTATTTTTCACGTGAGACCCATACAAAATTCTTTTTCCCAATAAGTCGTTTATTGTTAATCTTAGGATATTTGGTAGCACTTGTTTTATTCGGGATGTTAGTCCTCACGACACTAAATTAGATCTCAAGTCTTTAAAGTGTATCTTTCTTGATTATTCTCGTCTTCTGGAAGGTCATAGGTGTTATTGCCCCATTATTAACACATCTTGTATCAATTGATGTTACTTTCATGAAAGACGTACCTTATTTCTCGTTCCCACCTACTCTAAAGGGAGGATGATGATTTGTTAGTATATTCTATCACATCCTCCCAAGTCCCACCCATCTCGGAACAAGCTCTGTCAACCTCTTGATTCATGTCCTGCACCTACTCCTTCGTCATTAGATTTAGTCCTGAGCAATGATCTTCCTATTGCATTATGCAAAGGAAAACGCCAGTGTAGTTATCCTACTTTTTTTGTTTCTTATAACGGTTTGTCTTCCTTTTGTTCTTTTATTGCTTCACTTGACTATCTCTATTTTTAAAACTGTTCGTAAGGTCATATCTCATCCGGGTTGGAAAGATGATTTAGATGACAACGACACTTGGGACTTGGTCAATTAGGGAAACTATAGGATGCAAATGAGTCAGTTGCTAGATTGAACGTCTTGTCGCTAATGGTTATACTTAGACCTATGTTGTGCACTATTGTGACACTTTCTCCATTTGCAAAATTGACATGTTCAATTGTTTATTTCAATAATCGCTACTCATCATTGATCTTTAGATCAACTTGATATCAAGAATACTTTTCTTCATGGTGATCTTTAGGAGGAGAGGTATATATGGAGCAAGCTCTTAGTTTTGTTGCTCAGGGAGTCAGTTTGTGTCTTCAAAAATCCATAGTTAGAAATAGAGCCCTCGTGCTTGGTTTGGAAAATTTAGTCATGTTGTTGAAAAATTTGGTATGATGAAAAGTTTGGCCATTCCATTTTCTTCAAGCCGTCAGCAGCTATTATTTTGTTACTTGTGTATGTGGATTATATTGTTATCATTGGACGTGATATTATGAGAATTTCATCTCTTAAATCTTTCATTCATACTCTGTTTCATACAAAGGACTTGGAGGTGCTAAAGTTAGGAGTAAAAAAGGTATATTTCTTTCTTAGAGAAAATATGTTCTTGACCTATTAACTGAGATAGAAAAATTGAAGGCAAAGCCGTGGTGCTCCAATGACTTAGAACGTGAATCTCACAGTAAATGAGGAACTATTTGAACATCCGGAGAGATATTGAAGGTTGGTTAGGAAGTTAAATTACCTTACCATAACTCATCAAGATATTGCATATTCTTGTCATGCCATCTCCAACAGTTCATTATTGGGTAGCAGATTTTGTGTTATTTGAAACGAGCACCTGGATATGGCTATCATTTATGCAAATCTTGGTAATGGATAGAAGATCTACTTCGGATATTATATCTTTGTTCGTTGAAATTTAGTCTATGGAAGAGTAAGAAGCTAAACGACGTGTCACGATTCAGTGCAGAGTCAGAATATAGAGCTATGTGTATGAGATAATGTGGATATATCAACTCTTGATTAAAGTAGGACGCAAAATTTTAGTATCAGGTGTGATAGCCAAGCTGCTCATCATATTGCATCGAATCCTGTGTTTTATTATGAGCGAACTAAGCACGTTGAAATTGATTGCCATTTTGTTCGTGAGAAAATTCAATAAAGTTTGAATTTTATAGGATATGTGAGGACTGGAGAACTACTAGGGACACAGATAGATCCAAGAATGAGAGATGGGCTGGACTGATCTCAAGTTCGTCAAGAAATTTGAGTTCACTTTGTGCAAGCATGTTACCATCTCACTTTCTATAATTGACATAATTTTAAATTTTTATGGAATGATTTTTTTCATTATTTATGAAATTGTTAAATTAATTTATCGGTGATGATATTTAATTCGTAGATGTTGAAAATTGAGGTCATGGTTGGAAGGCCTAGACGTTGATACGTTGTTAAAGAGCGTGTCACCGACAGTGAGGTAGAGGTAGTCGGTCTGCGAGCATGGTGTGAAGCCGTCCAGGACCTCAATCCACAGCTGCATGCTTCTGATATAGACGTAACTCGTAATGGTATGTCGATGTGGAAGACACGATTCGGTTGTGGCAGTTGTAGCCTAGAGTGGCCACGTCGACAACTATGCTTTCGGGGGAGAGGGCCTGACCATAGAGAGGGAGTGACCATGGTCGTGAGTGAAGGTTTGCACTTGAGATGGTGGAAACGAGGTTGCGTATGTGAAAGAGAATAAAAAGAAATAAAAAAGAGAATATGTATTTTTAAAAAAATTAATTAACTCATTTAAAATCTGCTAAACCAATTTATTCAATTAAATTTATTTCGATCATAACTTGACTAAATCAAGTCCAAATTAATCCAAATTTGGACCAATATATTCTTTATCTCCGCACTTATCCGATGAATTTTGTTCAATCTCAATCCGATTTTAATTCAACACTTTCATTTCGTGTTCGATTTGTACATAATAAAATTTATATAAATAATAGTAAAAAATTGGATTATAGATCTAAAGAGAATAAAAAAAAGAAAATTATATATTTTAAAAAAATTTCTAAATTTTAGACAATTAATTGAATCTAATTAAATTTGATTTGGTCATAAATTTATCAAATTAAATCCAAATTAATTCTGATTTAGACCAACATATTTGTTATCTTCGCATCTACATTTTTTTTACCTCAATTACGATTCAATATATTTATTTATTAAATGTTGTATTAATTTAATATTATATTATTTAATTATTATTAACTAATTTAAATTCCTAAAACTGGTGTTAATGAAGAGAAGCCGAAGGGGATAGCCCTTACATGGCTTCATCTTTAGTTGGCTACTAACATGACTCATTGGTCATTCATGATTGCCTTATTTTATTAGCAAGATCAAAGGGGAGAAGCTATCTTTTTTTATTCACCGGTTCTTTCTAATGAAGAGAAGCCACGTAAGGGCTGGGCTATAGATATAGCTCTTACGTGAGACATCTTCACAAAATCTTTAAATGAGTCAGAGTTGATTATCTTTGTAATAAGTTGGACATGATTAATATCTATGCTTCAACTTGAGGGGTAGTATTAGCTGTATATATCTATATATACTAGCGTAATTATAGTTTCCTAAGTTACATTCATTCCTAAGATAGACTCTTTTTATCTCATGTAACACATTAAACTACAAACCAAACCTAAATATTGAATTATTAACTAATGCTATCTCTTATTTGTAATTAATATGCAGTTTCAATTTTGAAAACTTTAAGATTTGGGACATTTTATGGCAAGTCGAAGTAGGTAGACATTATAAGTTATTGAAAAAATTTGGTCAATTTCTAGGGTAAGAATATGAAATAATGAATGATTTAGGCTATAACCTCACTGAAGTAAATAATTGGAAGATGATTAATTTTTTCAATGAAATTTAAATGGTGATTGATGGGAGACTTAAGAGATTTTCTGTAAGAATGTTTTGTTAAAATATGTGGCAAAAGACGATTAGCTCGTCCCAGCGCCCCAGCCAACCTGTCCCTAGGCCAACACGGAGGAGGTAAATCAGGTGACTACTAGCCATTAGTGCAAATGGTCAAGGCATGAGAGAGGTATATGCTCGGACGCGCCTAGTTTCGACCTTAAGACCTCATGTGGCAACCTCCCATGCCGTAACCATCGCATCGCCCCGAAGGGACCCATTCAATTTAGTCAGAGCGTTGAAATGGGTGTTTATTTATATCATCTGTTGCTACAAGCTGGTACCCATTCACAACTGTTCCAGCTTCGGATTGAGACTTGTACCTGAAATCTATCTTCAAAACCATTTCATGTATTATATTTTAATAAACAGCTGCAACTTTCCATAGAAAGATAAAGTGAATGATCCACCCTTGAGGGGCCGCCAAGTTGACCTTTTACCACATATAAAATGAATGGACGATAAATTGTTCTCTTATTATTTGTGAGTGTTAAAAGATAAATGTGGTAAACTTCTGTCTTAATCATGTGGTAAAAGACGATTCACTTGCCCCCAGCGCCACTACCAACCTGTCCCTGGGCCAATATGGAGGAGGTAATCATGGGTGGCTACTAGCCATTAGTGCAAATAGTTAATGCATGGGAGAGGCATGCTCGTACACACTGAGTTTCGACCTCTTAACCTCTTGTGGTAACATCCCATGCCTTAACCATCGCACCTCCCGAGGGTCTTAATCAGGTTAATAACATAGTGGTCAATAAATTGGGACAGTAGAGTTAAAGTGTGAAAATTGATTACCTGGGTTATTCTTGTTTTGGTAGACTCTTTGAATGAAAATAAAAGAGGGGAAATCTCAGATCATAGTGGTTGGTTATTTTTTGTGCCATTATACACTTCAATCAACATCTTCATCAATCAGTTAGTTCTCATTATTTGGGATCCACCACATGAATCTTATTCCTCTAGTTTCTATGCAAGGCTATATGCTAGTAATTTAAACCAATTAATTTATTTCTATTACATTAATTAATTAATTTTTTTTTTTTGGTCTCCCTCTAAGTCTTACATCTACTCTAATAGAACTCTTCTAATTATAGAATTGATATAGAAATTTAAATGTGAAAATTGATTTCCTGCTCTATTCTTGTTTTTGTTTTGGCGGTTTATTTGACTAAAAAAAAATTCAGGTCATTGTCGTTGGTAACTTTTGTGAATCAATGAAGCACTTGATGTCATCCAACATCTATTGTGCCTTTGGTGAGAAATGTGTTGCAGCTGAAGTAGTCCAACCAGGTGTCTACCGGTGCAAGGCACCTCCACAGCCACCTAGTCCAGTTAATATTTTTCTAACAATGGATGGTTGTACGCCAATTAGCCAGATTTTGAACTTTGACTACCGCTCTTTACCAGATGTTTCTTTGGATGGTTCTGCAATTTCGTCAGAAGATGATTCTAATAATATAAAGTTGGACCAAGTGCAGAAAAGACTTGCTCATCTTCTATTTTCTACATCCATCACACCTACAATTTTATCAAGTCGTATACATCAGAAATTCTTCAATGAAGCCAACAAATTTGCATTACTCACTTCTCCTTCAGTTGAAAAAGACTGGATGAAGTTTTTAGAATTGGGTAACACTGATATGAGCTCCTCTGCACCAACTAAAGATGATTTTATTCACCTCTTGTTAAAGAACAAATTACAGGAGTGGCTTTTGCTCAAGGTGGCTCAAGGTTGTAAAACAACCGAGTATGATAGTCAAGGTCAAGGAGTCATTCATTTATGTGCTATCCTAAACTATACATGGACAGTTCGTTTATTTTCCTCGTCAGGGTTGTCCTTGGATTTTCGAGACATTCATGGATGGACAGCATTACATTGGGCTGCATATTATGGGAGGTACATTTGCACCAATTTTTTTTGGTAATCTAGTATCAAGCTCTTGCGATCTGAATAATATGTTGATGGTGTCACCATATAGTGTTATTAATTTCAAATTCTAAATGGTTTACTTGATAGTATGACTTCAACTGTCCTTGTGTATTTACATAAAATATTCTGATTCTAGTGGTTATTTTAGATGTATCAGTTTAAAATGTAGCTTGAAGATTGAAGGTTAAAAACTTGTTATATTGTTTCATCATTGTTGGAGAGCTGCCTTCTCCATTTTTGGCTTCCACGCCAACATAATTTGTTAAATTTGAGTTTTGATCTTAAGAAGATAAAAACTATTTTTGACTTCAGTCAAACTCTACTGAAATTCAATGCCTTGGTAATAATTTGGAATGCATTCTATCTCCCTCTTGTTAGCCATCATTGTGTTGAATTTACTTTTTTATGATGGCGGGGAACTCATTCTTTGTCGTTTAGCCCTAACTTTGACTACATATAATAGGTTAGTTAACTCATGATTCAAGCCGCCTCAATCGAAACCTACATTTCTATGAGAAACAAATCACATTGTAGTATATGACACAACACTCAGATATTATACTCAAAGATGACACTCAACACCTTGTTAATCATGTGCCGCTTTGTCTAGAATTAATCATTTTGGATTAATCATTTTGGACATTTAGATCCCACACCTGTCTTAAATGCTCAAATATAAGTCTAGATTACTATAGTTTTTGATATAAGAATTGAACTTCAGAAAAGGGAGCTCTGATTTAGTATTATGAAAGACTAGTATGTGTTTATCTAATATTAATATAACTTGATTAAATCCAAACACAAGACTATAACTTATTGAAATACTAGTTCTAACTTTATAATAGAGCTTTTGCATAAAACATTTGGAGTTTTCCCCCTAAAGTTACTTATTAACAAGCTTCAGGACTACTACATCGCTATGAGAATTTAGGTGTATTGTTAAATATGCAAGAGTTCTCACACTACAAGTTAAATAAGAATAAATATTATAGAAAAATTAATGGTCTAAAATTTGGAACATAAAACATAGGAACGCTCATTGGTAAAGTAATGGAGGCAGTAGATACGATGATTAAGAGAAAAATTAATATTTTATGTGTACCAGAGATAAAATTTGGAGAGAAGGTAAAGATGATAGAAAATTTGAGTTTTAAGTTATAATATTCAGGAAGGAGAAACAAGAAATGAAGTATTCTTGTAGATAGTTCGTTAAGGATGAAGTTGTAAGAGTAGTTAGAAAGGAGATAGAATTATAGCTTTTAAGATAGTAGTAGCGAAAGAAACTATTAACGTAATTAACATATGTGAACCTCAAGTAGGATTAGATGAAGATACCGAATCTAAGTTTTGAGACGACCTAGATGAGGTATTACAAAATAATCTGCCAAGCATGTCAGAGTGAAAAATGAGAAATATGATAGTGTCCACGGGTTACGAGTTTGGAACACGAATGAGGAAGGACAATTTTATATTTGATTTTGCGATAACATATGACCTTATATTAGCTAATATATTTTTTAAGAAAAAGAGAAGAATAGCTTTTTTTATCAACTTTTTAATGATGATTTAGGTTAATATTCGAATAGAGGTATGAAAATGCCTAGGGAAACAAGATATTCAATAGTTTATAAAGTTATTTAACTTGATATTGAAAACAAAAAAATGCTTAACCCATGGAGGGTAAGTATTCTAGTTCCCTTATATAAGAACAAAGCAGATGTACAAAATTGTGCAAACTATAAGAGTATTAAACTAATCAATCATACCATGAAACTTTGGGAAAAATAATATAAAAAAGATTAAGGAGACAAGGATGACAAAAATTTAATTTGGATTCATGTCCGGAAGGTCGACAATAGAAGTTGTATATCTTCTTAGGCAACTAATTGAAAAGTATGGGAACAAAAGAAAGATCTATACATGGTATTCGGTAACTTAGAAAAAATTTTTGATAGAGTTCTAAGAGAAATTATATAGAGAATTCTAGAAAAGAGAGGTATTAGCGTAGCATATATTGAACTAATAAGGATATATATAAGGATGTAATAACAAGAATGAAAACTTTAGGTGGATTAACCGAAGCGTTTCTAAAAAGATAGCATTATATCAAGAATCAGTTCCCATGGTACCATGGTGCATGTTTGCAGATGATATTATTTTATTATATAAGATACGTGAAGGAGTAAGTGCTAAACTCGAATATTGACGGGAAACACCGGAAGAGAAAGGTGTCGACCTTAGTAGAATAAGGAGTGAATATATGAAATTTAAATTTAGCAATATTATACGTAATGATGTTTAGATAAGAGATGATGTATTGTATTGAACTGAGAGCTTTAAGTATTTAGGATTTTTTTATAAAAGGATGGAGGGATTAAAAGAGATGTCTTATATAGTATATACAAATAGGATAATTGGAATGAAGGAGAGCGTTGGGTGTTCATGTGATTGTAAAGTAAATTAATCCTTAAAATTCAAAGAGAATTTTTAAAAATGACGGTTAGACTTGCTATGTTATATGAAGTTGAATGTTGGGTTATGACTCGAGCATATGAGCAGAAGATGAGAGTTGTAGAGATGAGGATGTTAAGGTGGATGTGTGGATATACGAGGATGGACATAATTAGAGAAAAAGTCAGGGTTGTATATATTAAAAGAAAACTCTGAAAGACGACTAATAAATGCTCTACGCGATGTGAAAGTATGACAGATATGCACATCAAACAAGGAAGACCAAGACCAAAAGAGACATGATTAACAATAATAAAATAAGATAAAATTGATTTAATAATGATATAGTAGGAGATTGAGCTCAATGATGTAGAATGATCCATATAGCCGATCTCACCTATTGGGATAAAGTTTGGTTGTTGTTGTTAATTAACAAGTTGTCAAAATTTTAGCACATAAAAGAAAAAGGGTAATGGAAATTTATGAAGATTTTAGTGAAACATTGTTACCGAGATGTTTATTAGAATCCTTTCTATATATTTCAACACATTATTTACCAACATATGGAAGAACTTTTGTTAGTCATAGCAGTAATTTTACAATCTGATATGACTCTAGATGCTTAAATGCTTAATAGGTGTTTTGGGTATGTGTTACATGTGACTTACTCTGACATCGTCTTTCCTCAGTGTTTAGTTTTCTTTTCCATGATATATGCATATGAACATCTTTTGTAATTATTCATTCAGGGAGCAGATGATAGCTGCTCTTTTGTCTGCTGGAGCAAATCCTAGCTTAGTCACTGACCCTACCTCCCAAAGTCCTGGAGGCAACATGGCTTCTGACCTGGCATCAAAACAAGGCTTTAACGGCTTGGCGGCATATCTTGCTGAGAAGGCACTTGCTGCACATTTTAAGGCTATGTCATTGTCAGGGAACATGAATACTCAGGGCGTACCTGCTAAAACTAGCATAGCTAACTTTGAAAATGCTTATTCTCAAGACCTCAGTGAGCAAGAACTTTGTCTGAAAGAATCATTAGATGCATACAGGAATGCTGCTGATGCAGCTGATCGTATACAATCTGCAATGAGGGAGCGTGCTCTAAAGCTGCAAACTAAAGCAGTTCAGCTGCACAAACCTGAAATGGAAGCTTCCCATATAGTGGCTGCTATGAAAATTCAGCATGCATATCGTAATTATAACAGACGAAGGATGATGAAGGCTGCTACAAGAATACAAAGCCATTTCCACACCTGGAAAATGAGGAAGGATTTTGTAAACAAGCGCAAAAAAGCTATTAAAATACAAGTAAGACTTTAAAATCATTTTGTCTTTATATTGACTTATGTCACCCATCTCAGTAAAATAAAAGAATTAATGCTCTGCACTTGGAAAAGTTGCATACATCCCTCCCTAGGTTTTCTTTATTATTCAATGTTTTTCTATAGCTGGTATGTCTATATTCCTATTCACTTACCCAAGTTAACTTTTATATAAGAAAATCATATTAATTTTATACTATTTTCCATAGTTGTCTCTGTTTTTCTGGTGTATGCAAACCCTGGACAGATGTTGAGACTATTGTGATTTTTTATTTTAATATTATTTTTTATTTTTGAACAGTCTATATTTCGCGGGCACCAAGTAAGGAAGCAATACCGCAAAATCTGTTGGTCAGTTGGAGTGCTTGAGAAAGCAATTCTTCGTTGGCGATTGAAGCGAAGAGGCCTACGTGGCATTCAAGTTGAAAATGCAGAAGCAATGAGTTTTGATACAACACCAGAAAGTACAGGAGAGGAGGGATTTTTTCTTCTTAGCAGAAAGCAAGCTGAAGAGCGTGTCAATAGGTCGGTTGTACGAGTTCAAGCCATGTTTCGGTCATATCGAGCCCAACAAGAGTATCGAAGAATGAAGATGGCATATGAACAGGCACAGGTAGCTCTGTTGTGGCACATACCTAATTTCCCTCCAATACATGTGATCTGTCTAGCTTTCTGTCGATTACCATGCCAAAGAGTTTATGATGCTCAGACAGCCCAACTACTTACTCCCTTTTAAGAGAGTGATTTTACCTGTCACGTAACATATTATCCAATCATATTTTACCTGTCGGTTCTGTTTGCTTACATGTAATTTCTTGAACATGCTCTACTTAGGCCACAAGTCAATATAGAATTTGGAAAAAATGCTTTAAATTTATTATTATTATTATTATTGACAAAATCCACGGCAAAATAAATTTGATTTCATATCCAATGGAAAGATGCATGCTATTTTCTATGATTGATTTTAGTATTGACTTAATGAAGCAGAAGTTTGTTTAGTTAACTGCATTCATTGTATTGCTGATACTATTTCTTTTCTTTCAAATTATATGGCAGCTTGAGTTTTCTGACCTCCAATGAATTGAAGTAGGACACTCCACAATTTCTGGTAGCAGGAATGTTCTACAAGTTTGTCTTCACTCTGAAGGAGTTAATAGGTGTACCTACAAGTTTGGCCTCACTCTGAACAAGTAAATAGGTGTAATTAAGTCCCTGCGTGTAAAAGTCTACCTACAAGTTTGGCTTCACTCTGAACGAGTAAATGGTGTAATTAAGGCCATGTGTTTAACAGTCTGATAATTGTAATTTGTCTCTCCTTTTAAACCAATATGGGGTAGGAAAAATTGCAGGAATTTGTAATGCTAATCTTGGTAGTTGTAGTAGAAATGATGGAGTTCATAGCAAAAAGAAGTCTACTGCAGGCAGCCGAATAATGCTATGGGTTTAATTTCACTTGCTCTATCAAAGTCATGATCTATGTAATGATTTGTTGCAAAAAGCTTGTCTTCAGTTAAAGCGATGGATTGTATTGTATGGTAGAGTATGTATATAATATGCAGCTTTGTTTTGGTGTTAGTGACTGTCGATCTTGCTGTATGGAATACAATACGCAATTTCTCTTTCGCGACAGCAGAAGTTGGAACATGTTTCAGCATTTTTGATTGACAAATGTGCCAGTTTTCAGTTCATGCATCACTTTTTACCTATTTACTAAATCACATTACTGCCCTAATTGAAACACCATGCCTAGTTAACCTCCCGTAACTGTCTCATTCTTAATCACTAACAATTACCAAAGGTAAAGAAAATATGCTCTTATTTGGCAATAAGATGGTCTTATTTTTGCAACTGTCCTGTTTATGTCGGTGTAATCATGCTACAAGCATGTAGTATTGTGTGGTTTTAATATAGGTATTATTTATGAACTCATATGGTGTGTCAAATATGAAGTCTAGGAAGTTGGACAAGTAAATTGTTGGTAAAAATTCAAGTAGTTCAAGAAGGATTAGATGCTTGGTGAAGGTAAGTAAAATCATCAGGAAAATAAGTTGTAAGGCAACAAAGTCCAAGTCTTAAGTTTTAAATGGAGTTGAGGTCCAACAGAGATGTTAGGCAAGGAAGTTTAAGAAGTTCAAGGATTAGATTCTTAGCCGAAATAAGTTCTAGCAGATTAGGTGACAATAAAAATCCAAACAGGAGATTTCAAATACAAAAGCCTAGAAGAACACGAAGGCCTTCTGGTTAGTGGTAAGCTATGGTGAGTTTTGAGAGTCTTTGAGTAAACTTTAATGTTTGGGGAGTTTTGTAACAGTCGACTAATGAGTGCCAAACAGCCAATTGATTAATCTCTCAAGTTTGCCAGACTTTGTAGCATGGCGCAGGTCGACTGATGAATTACAAATGCCAGATAAGTTTTGACGTTTGAATAGTCATTTGATAGACAGATAACTTTGTGGTTTCGGTTTAGTGAACTATGAATATAAGTCGATTGACTCATGAAATCAGTCATTTAGAATTCATGTTTGACACTATAGCAAATAGAATATTTGTTAGTTGACTAGTATTAAATTCCAACAGACAAGGTGAATTCCTAGCAAAATATTTGTTAGTCAATTGTGGCAGTTGACTGAATGGAGAACAACCGATTAATGTTATGTAATTAAAAAAAAAAAATAAAATATTTGCTAGTCGAGTAAAACAGAGATAAATTCATAGCAAACAGAATGTTTACTTGGTAACTAAAGTGAATTTCTAGCAAATAAAATTTGCTAGTCTGACTGTAGTTGTTGATTGATGCTATTTTAGAAAATCATTAAATCTTGAAGATGAGATCGACTGTAATATTCAAAATTCTATTGAATCGTATGGAGTAGTCGATTGATGGTTGGACGAATCTAGACTTGATTTCATTCTTCATATAAAGGCACAAGGACACAGTTTGCTCGACAAAAGACAGTTTTCACTCCTGCAACAAGTACTTGAGAGTTTTTTTTATATTGTAATCTTTGTAATCCTAATTGTTTTCTCGTAGTCCTCAATATCTAATAATTGGTGGTAAAAAGGTGAATCGTTTGTCCCTAGCGTCTCCGTTAACCCGTTCTAGGGGCAACACTAAGGAGATAAATCACGGGGGCTACTAGCCCTGACAGTGCCTAGTGTATATGGGAGGGACACCTGACTTTGTCATGATTTGACCCTCAGATTTCATTGGTAGTAACACCATATGTACTAGCCATCAGTCCCTTCCGTGGGGACCTCAATATCTAATAAATGTCAAGAAAGAGAGAAGATTGTTATTTTTTGCAAGAGGTTTCTTCGTCTTAGCAAAGTGTAACAAAAAGAAAAAAAAGAAAAAAAATATCAGTATTATCAAAGGGTCGTAAGCCATGTACGTCGTAATTCTTGGGAGAATTGTGAATTACATTAAATTGACATAGTGTCTGATTTGTTATT
>JBAMIE010087188.1:0-17015 GCA_037177295.1 Kaempferia parviflora | reverse complement strand
TATTTTTTTTTATTGATTTCATCGAGATTTGACTTTTGCTCTATGTTACAAATTAGTCATGTGATTACCGACTCAACTAAGAGTGAGGACGAGCATGATGTGATTTTGGCAATAAAAGGTCGTACGTTGACCCAAGACCCCCACATGACTGGTCCTACAGTTATTTGTAGAGAGGTAAATTACGGATAATTTTTTTCCTTTTGAACTGTGACCATTTCTTGGGGGAGGGCAAGAGTCTGCAAGTATTTCGGTGTCAGACATTAACCTCTAGATCTCATGGTGGCAACGCCTAAAAACTATTTGCCCGTCCCGTGCAGAAGAGTATGATGTGATCTTGTGGCAAAAAAAGGAGGGGGGCAAAGCACTCGGGCCAACGTCTTGTTAGCTCGTCTTAAAATCAATACAGAGGAAGTAAATCATGGTAACTGAGAAAGCTAACAGGGGTTGAGTAATTCCGAGTGCAGAAATTTATGCTTTGCCAGCCCTAGGGATTGACCCTTTTAACTTCATGTAATAAACTATTAACCCTAAACCCTCTCTAAGTCCGTAAGGGCCGAGCATGATGTAATCTCAGCGCTTGCTGGTTGGTGAGGAAACCCTAAATTAACTACGGATCAAGCCCAAACGAGCGGCAAACCCAATTCTTGGCCAGCCCATCAACGAGGCCTACGTAGGCCCATTAACGATGCATGGAGGCACCATGGCGCGGCCGACGTCCACGTGCCTGTACGCAAGACTCACCTTCCCACCATCCTTTCTCCAGTTCACCACTCGGATCTCGCGCCCTCCTCCTCTCCGTCTTCGATCCCAACACCGATCTCCGGTTTTCGGCGTTCGCCCATGGCAGCCGGCTTTTCCTCGTCCGCGCCCAGCGCTCCCCTGCTCAGGGACGAGCTCGACATCGTTATTCCGACGGCCCGGAACCTGGATTTCCTGGAGGCGTGGCGCCCCTTTTTCCAGCCCTACCACCTCATCATCGTTCAGGATGGCGACTCGAAGAGTACGATCTCGGTGCCCGACGGATTCGACTACGAGCTCTACGACCGAAATGACATCGACCGCATCCTCGGCCCTAGGGCAGCCCGGATCTCCTTCAAGGACTCTGCCTGTCGCTGCTTCGGCTACCTCGTTTCCAAGAAGAAGTATATCTTCACCGTCGATGACGACTGCTTTGTATGTGCCCTTCTCTCGGTTTATTAAGTTTCTTTCCCCCTTTAACGTTGCTGGATTCGGATTGGATCTTTGAGGAAGATAAATCTAACTTTTTATTCTCATTTTTTGTGATTAGCTTGCCCAATTGTCAACTTTTTGTAAAATTGTTGCTCCGACAAATCCCTTGTTTCCTACTGCTATTCTTTTGTCCCTCAATTTTGGAGAGGATGATACTGTGGTTAGGTGTTGTTTAGACTCTACAATTATTGACAGATCCATCTTGTGGTGTTGACGGGAGGAGAATAAAGAGGTGAAATGAGATTTGTAACCACATTCTTTCATTACTGAAACTTGGATCTGGCGCTTTAGACCCCTTGGCACCGTAACCCTCCACTTTTCCCTGAGATAATTTTATACGTATATGTGCATTATCATTTAGATCTGGTTTTGATCATGGAACATATCAAAGTAGATTTTCTTTTCTTATTGTGTTGTCTTTGTCATGTTCTTTGAGAATTGTATAATTTTTCATTGGAAAGGATTTATGTGCAAGTCACATTTATGTGAATTAAAGTGTAAATAATCAAGATGATATTAACTGATTTCTTCAGATAAAACATTCTATTCTAGCATAAATTGTCAAAAACTTAGTTGGATGGCTGATCCCCTGTAACATAAACACACCTTCCAACTCCTCTAATAGTTCAAGGCTAGCAAAAATATTTTTGATTCACTAGGTTTCTTGTTCAAAATTGAGTACCTAAAACATGGCTTGAATCCCCATTCTTATTGCAAATGATATGTGAACTTTAATTGTTTTCCTTTTCAAACTTTTGAACAACCTTTATTGAGTAATGAAGGATTTCCTTACATAAATATCAGAGGCATGTTTAATGCTACATTGTATAGCTTGTTGTGACCTATTCCTGGATCCTTGTTGTAAATGATGTTGGCCAGACGTTAGTGTATAAAAAATTCGTGTGTTCTCATTTTTCACTTAATTGGATGGTTCCATCTGCACTTCCATTTCCTTTTTTTCACTTGTATAGTTATTTTTTGTTGTTTAATTACTTTCATGTAGTTCACTTATCATAATCTTCTTACAGTTACTCATTCTTTTCCATGAATTCCATGACATGGCATGACCAATATTCTTTGTAAGTAAATTAGTCGCCAAAGCTGGATATATAAATGTGGGGTAGTGTTGGATACTGTAACTTCACTTGGCTCAAGGACCCTCTGTAGTCAGGTTAAAGGGCGTTAGAAATATTAGCTTTTAACAATCCATTAAGCATAACTTTGTAAGCTAGGTAGGCTCTGTTTTCATTACAGCATAATAGTGCCAAAATTGAATGATTGTTCAGAATATGGAGAGAACCTATTCTAACCTTTTTCCTATGTTTTCTATGATGCTTCTCTTACTTACCAGTACTCTCTAGTAGAACTGAGCTCCTTTTTTGCTGAAAAAGATTTCTTTTTGTTGAGTAGGTTGCCAAAGATCCCTCTGGCAAAGAGATCAATGCACTCGAGCAACACATCAGGAATCTCCTTACACCATCCACCCCATTTTTCTTCAACACCCTGTACGATCCTTACCGACAAGGTGCAGACTTTGTGCGGGGATACCCCTTCAGCCTACGGGAAGGTGCCCCAACTGCTGTATCTCATGGATTATGGCTCAACGTTCCAGACTACGATGCCCCCACCCAACTTGTCAAACCAAATGAAAGAAATACCAGGTGAAATATCCTTCCATGCATTGTTGTTGGATTTCAATTTCCAGACGTAATTGAAATTATTAATTGTTGCATTGGACAAAGGTACGTTGATGCTGTGCTGACAGTGCCAAAAGGTGCATTTTTCCCCATGTCTGGGATGAATCTGGCATTCAACCGTGAGCTCATTGGCCCGGCAATGTATTTTGGACTTACGGATGACAGCCAGCCCAATGTTCGATACGATGATATGTGGGCTGCATGGTGTGTCAAGGTGGGTGTGCTATTCTTCACATGTACTTTGCGAAGCTCCCCTAAGATACTTTCTTTAGTTGCCTTAATGACAGACAAGAAAACCAGTTCAAAACTTAAACTAGGAATTGATGTTGAAAATGGTGTTTTTAGGTGATTTGCGATCACATGGGATTTGGCGTCAAGACTGGCTTGCCCTATATCTGGAATAGCAAGGCCAGAACCCCACTTGTGAACCTTAGAAAGGAGCACGAGGGCATCTACTGGCAAGAAGATATTGTTCGCTTCTTCCAATCTGTCGCACTTTCAAAGACGTCCGTAACAGTTCAAGAATGCTACATTGAGCTCTCCAATCAGGTCAGAGAGAAGCTCGGGACGGTTGATGCTTACTTCTTTAAGCTGGCTGATGCAATGACGACATGGATCGAGGCATGGAACGAGCTGAATACATCTGAAAACTAAGACGCAGCCACTGCCTGAAAAACCATCTGTAATGGCGCTCTTACTGCCTTTATTGCTATTAGCGTTGTCACAATTTTGTGTGACCTTGTCAAAGAAAAACATTCAACTCGTCAAAGAAACCACATCATCTTTGAATAAATCATTACAAGCGGTGAAGAAAATGTATTTCAACGAAGATGCTCAAGATCGACTACGGCACTTTATTCTGCATGCTTGTTGCAAGTGCTAAACCTCCATTGCACAGCTCCGGAGGTCAAACAAGTCAGAGCTGGAATCACTTCCTCCACCATCCTCCTCGCAGCACTTGTTGGACTTAGCCGACCTGCCATTTTGCCGTCTCTCTCTCTGCAACGACAATGGAGTTGACTTGTGGCCCCTTTCTCTACTCTTCCTTTGCTTTTCCACGTACTCTGAGTTCTTTTTTTTGGGAATCACTAGGTGGAAGAATGATCGAATGAAGTTAGCCAACTTACCACCAGGAGGGCATGGTAATGGTTGCCTTTCTCCTACGTCCTTGGATTTGAAGATCACCTCCATGGCTTCTCTGCCGGCTGGTGCATCCACGCTCCTCCTCTCTGCCACCCGCCGAGTTCTTTGAATACCGATCAGACTGGCCTCATTGACCTCGCCGGAGAAGTATAATGCTGCCTCGAAGACGTCGAGCTCGCCTGAGGCAGTTCGACGACAAGACTTGGACATCCCTGACGACGACGACGCATGTTGTAGTAGGCGTTGGAACTGATATGTTTATTTATATACACGCCATGCACGTTAATGGCGAAAATCTCAAGACTAACAACAATCGGAATGTGTTACGTGGAGTTTTTGGATAGAGCAGGCAGATCTCAATTCATGCGGCGTCGGTGGCTCAGTGCTCGATCGTGGCCTGGTGAGGAGCACAAAAGAAGTATTTGTGTAGGGATTCATGGCTACACCTGCCGTCTCAGGCTCGGTTAATAGTGCATTCGGTGGTTCTATCGATATAGGGATTGCTTAAAAAGATGACTCTGTCTGCTCTTGATCTGTTAAAATATGTATATATAAGAAAAACTAGGTGCAGTTCCTATGCTGGAACTGGTGGGGCAATTAGAATATGCCAAAATGCAACGTGAAGCTTTCTCATCCATTTTTCCATACAAATAGCACGTAAATATAGGTATCAAGGATGAAAACCAAACAAAAGTTCTGCTTTCCAATTTAACAACTAAGATCCAGTGTAGACAATGACGATAAAAGCCTATGCAGCTAAACAGCAAGCGACCACTTAGGTGATGCAGTAGATCGTCTAAGAAAATCAGTCTAATAATGCTTATCCGACAGTGACTCATGGCAATGTGGTTCTAACCAATCTTGTGGTGAATCTTTTGGCATGTTGCCACTGTTGAAGTGACTCTATCTTGTTTTCGCGCCCTATTCCTGAATGTCGCCTTTGGTCTGCTTCCCTCAGTTTATGTTTGAACCGCTGCTTATGGCCAGTTGCATTTGATTCTTGTTGTTTGGCTAGAGGAGCACCGTGAGGTCCCAAATAGATTTTCTCAATTTCTTTGGTTGTCTGTATAAACCATGATATTTGACCAAATTTGAATTAGATAAATAAATAATATGATCTGCATCCTACAGAAATCGCATAGAAGCTAGTTAAGCGATATAATAGGAATTAGTGCACTCACCGTCTCGTGAGGTATAGGATCTGTTCCTGCAGTCACATTTGTGTTTGCGAAATCTGAATCCTCGATAGTCAAGCTTGGGATAACAAATCCATCAGTGTCTGTAACATAAATGCAACTAAAGTTGATTGAAATATCAGAATGATGAATAAGAAACTCAGTTCCTTCCTTTTTGACATCTAATAATACTCTGTAAAACAAAGCAGAAAGAAGATACAATACTACAATAATGTAATGTAATGTAGTAAGAAAAAGAGTGGAGAAAAGAAACATTGATAATTTTTTTTTTTGTAGAAAAATCAATAGGAGAGTTGTGTAGTAAAGTGATCACTAGATATAGAAGATGCTTAACTGAGCAAAATCTATGACGAAGACTACCTCAGAGAACAACAGATATGGAGTCCAGTACATGTTAAATATAACTGAAGAAAAAAAAAAAACAGATAAGCTCCAAATTGTCCAAGATTTCACTGTCATGAAATGTGAATCATAAATTACAATACGCATTCTTCCTAAAGGAGCCTTTACTGTAAAAGCCAAATGGGAGAGCTTATAGATAATGATGAATTGAAAGTCGTGCTACTTATCCAGATCCTAAAATACTAGGTTTTATCAAGAATGGAATGAAGCTCACATGATCAACTAGTGTTCTGCTACACTAATTCGAAGATAGAAGAGAATACCCACTTGCTAACAAAGAATCCTGGAATGGATTCAGTTATTTATCGAAATGTTCAGGTTGTACATTTGCGTCAGTCATCTTGCTCATCAATTTGAATGTACTTATAACAATCTGTTTGTACTTCACAGACACTATCTTCTTCATTACAACCTTTTGCCATCTTAACTGCATTAGACTCCAAAATATATCTGGAACCCCACTGTTGCCTATTATTCTAAACAAGCAGCACTAAAATTATGCTTGTAGAATTGAACTACCAGGTAAAATCAACTCTTATCAAAACCTTAGAAATGACAAAATTAAGCATCCTTAACCTTGCAGATTCTCAATTTTTTTCAAAAAGGAAAAAAATCCTTCTCACTTGAGACATTTTTTGTGTGTGGTAGTATAGAGCTTAAAAACCTTAACCTTAACCATCTTTATATTCCATCCACGGAATTTCAGTTGAAAGAAATATCTAAGTTAATAAAATTCATCAACCATCGAGATGCAAGTTGATATGATAAATAGACCTTTTTTTTAACAAAAAAAAATTATCTTTAGAGCTCACTTCTTCCTGTCTGAGAATCCTTGGATATGCAAGCATCGGACTACTCAGCATCATGCATATATGATATATCTACATTTTCCATATAAAACCAGTAACTATGCTACTTAAATTTTCACTAACGCAACTCCAAATTCTGGATCTTATTTCCTCTTAGAAACATAGCTGATCCACAAGATAAGTAAAATTGCATATAGAAAGTGAAAGAACAGCAATTAGATACAAGTATTATGGAAATGTCGCAATTTGTAGGAATTAAATCGGAAGCTTCTACTCATACAAACAAAATAAAATAACAATCTTTTTAACATTTTACAAGGATAACGAATCTTAGAAGAATTCTAAAAACTTTACCTAGAAAGATTAGTTAATCTACTGTCAAAAACAAATCTTTAGCAAAAATAAAACAGACGTAAATCCCACCCCACTCATCTTCTTCGACTTCTTCTGCAGAACGATTCCAAGAGGGATCCATGGGTCGCAAACGAACATCGATTTCGGCGGCCAATACGGCGCAAAAGCCGGCACCTTTTCAATTCAAGAACAAGAAACAAGAATGTATGCGAAAATACAAAATGCAATCCAAGAAGGAGAAGAAAAAAAAAAGTAGCAGTAAAAGCAGCCCGAGGAAAATGCAAAACCTTCAGAGAGGAGACGAGGGTTCTGGCCACGCCAAGAAAAGTGAAAAGCCGTCTGCTATTTATCGAAAGGAAGAACTTGTCGGGTTATTGGGTTCGGATCCATCTATGCCCAATAAAAACATAAAAATCACACAGATGAATGAACGTGTTTACTCCTCAGCGAATGCGGATCTAAATTGGACTTGAATCCGCTTCGCCTCTCCGGGCAATATTATTTTATTGTTTACTGAACATCTCAAGAATGGAAACTCGATTCTTTTCATGCTGCCAACTTTGATCTTGTTCTCTGAGACTGAGAAAGCTCAACAATCACGAGCGCAGATATTCTATCACAAAAGCAAATATTCTCTAATCCTTGTTCTTTCATATATAAATACATATATAGATCAAATTGATTAAGAAAAGTCAATAGCTTGATTATTAGAGCAATCACAAGAGATGCTCGAACTGTGATGACAGATGAATTGTTGTTAGAAAGAATCAATCTTTAAATTAGTCGAACTGCAAAGTTTGCACTTTTATTCAAATTTCTGAGGAAGAAGAAGCCTCTCTGTCTAAATTTCTCAATTGCGAGTGTAAAATTCCAAGCACTTCATAACTCATTCAGTCGCGACGATCGACCTCCGTGTTCTTCGCAGACGAAGAAACCTGAAAATTATCTAGATTTCTCACCAAATGAAGGAGGTTTTTGTTAATAAGAGAAGGAAACGGTCTTCGATCTCCATACCTTGTCCTGTTTCTTGAGTTTGAGATAGTCTCCCATGCCTCCAATTGTCTTCTTGAGACAAATCCTGTGCTGCTCCATGGAAGCGTTGGCGAACTGCTGCAAGTGGTCTTTGGTGTTGGCCAAGAAGCCGGCCTCTGCCTCCTTGCTCTTCTTCCAACAAGGCGTGTTCATCTCAGTTGGCCCGCCCTTTCTCGATTCCATAACAAAAGTCTAACTTTGATTGCTGATTTTCTTACGATTAGCAAAAAGCAGACGCTTTTACAGTTGAATTCGCCGAAAGCTTGAAGAGCAGGAAAGAACATATTCTTGGATTTCGTTTCCTCCGTTGGATCTTGTGGAGCGTATTCCAAATTCCTGATCGAAGTTTGGGCCATGCGAGATACATTGATACGGGCCAAGATTCTGGAAGCTGTGAAGCCCAGGTTGTAGTCGTGCATCCCAAGGCGCAATTTTCACAGCTTTTTCTTCCTCTCCAGCATTTTTGGGGCTTCCAACCGGCAGCAGCAGCAGCTCCGCCTCGCCTGGCGTCTGGAGAGATGTCTTCGACCAGTTCCTCCTTTAAGGTTATCTCTAACCGGCAGCAACTGATCTCTCATTTGTGTTGTTTACTTCCGGATTTATTGCCGATTGCTCTGTCTAATATGGCAGATAATCCTGGGTTCGTCCTCAAGGTCTCGCCGTCAGATACTGTCCGAGATGGGATACGATTTCACCATCATGGTACGCGATTCGCTTTCCATTCTCTCCCTTCGTCTACTTTGTTTCCCGCCACTTCACTATCTAGTGGCTTCATGACAGAGTGCCGACATCGACGAGAAAGAGATCCGGATGGAGAAGCCGGAGGAGTTAGTGATGGCATTGGCTGAGGCTAAGGTTAGAAGACTATTTGATGCTTGGTAGTAAGTTAGATATTGAATTTTAAAAAGTGTGTTACTGTGGTTGCTTCTTCAGGCTGATGCCATTATATCAAAGCTGCGTAGCAATGGTTTTAATGAACAGGATGATGTGCCAACGCTCCTGATCACTGCTGACCAGGTTTGATCTTGTGCAAAGTCCCTTTTTTGACATATTCAGTAGTGATTGATCGAGTTAATACTAATGTTTGTTGTATGAATGGTGAATGTCCGCATCATTGTTTGTTTTAGTTGTGATGTCAACTTGAGGTACGAAACTTTAACATAATCAAGTGCATTCTTTAGTATACAAGTCAAAGAAACAATATATAAGGGTTGAGGTTGATCTTGAGATTCAGATATATGAACAGTGAGGCTAGAAAAATGTTATATTTAGCATGGATCCGTTTAAAAAAATTTTCTGTATGGTGGGCCTAGCCGAGAGCTAATGACCCACAAGAGCTAGGAGGGAGGGGACCGCACGAAGAGAGAGAAGGATGGTCAGTGTTGGTGGTGCCTGTGCCAGGTGATAGGCCACCAATTGCAAGACTATGGGGAGGGGTCCTTGCACGAGGTTATCAGTCGTGGACTAACCATTGTCGGTGTAAAAGGTTTAAGGGCTAAGAGAATCATCACTGTGTTTCATGTCATTAATGTCAGATAGGAGGAGAGGTCAGTTGCACAAAGTAGGGGAGCTACGGATGCATGAGGGAGTTCTAAAGAAAATCTTCTCCTTTTTTTTTTCTTAATAAAAACCCTTTTTTTAAAAAAAAAATGGCAGTGCATTCCTCTTATCTAAAAGGGTAGGGTGTGTACCCCTACAGGCTATGGAGCCAGTGGGTGCTTCCACCTCTCATTCCCTTGAGAAGAACTGACAATAGGTATCATCAGTATAGAGATATAAATGCTTTGCTACTTTTTATTCACTTGTGGAATTTCAGTTTCTATCTTGATTATTTAAAATTGAGATGGTGTGAAGCTTGGTTTAGTTTCATTTCTTTATAGTTGGAGATTTGATATCTGTAGATATTTTTTGCCAACTTTGTACACTGAATTGATAAAAGAAGACATCTACTTTCAAATTGTTGTTACTTGAAAGTATATATCCAGAATACACATCAAGCAAGTTCTGAACAAGTTAATTTTCATTTCAAGAAATCATGTCTATTTTCCAGCATGATGAGAAATTGAGGTGGTTGTTCTAAGAAGAACGTGTGGCACCTCCTCGCATATCACTTCAAGTTGTCATTTTAACACATGTACAAATTAGGATTCTCTTCATACAAACTAGGATACCAGCATGATGAGAAAATGAGGTGATTGTTCTAAGAAGACCACATGGCATCAACACATGTTATTTCTTCAAGTTGTCATTTAACACATGGAACAGACACACAAACTAGGATACCAATAACATGGTACTTCAGCAGCTTGTTTACATATTCTGTGCAGCATTAGTTTTTACCTGAATGCTTGAAAGTTCTTATCAACATGCCAAATTTTTTTGTCACATATCTAAAGTTTTGACTTTATTTCATATTGTAGTCAAACTTTTGTATTGTTTTTGTTATTTATCTCTCAGGTGGATAGATGCATCTAAAACCCAAGTCTGATACTTCTTTGTATCATAGGGTATTTTGTGGCTTACTCATGCTGTACTTTCCTTTGTTTTATGGTTGACTATCTCTTGACAACAAATGCATAACACTCACCAGTAGGAAATTCACTGATAATAATTGTACCATATATTATATTAATCATGAAGATAATTCTCATATTTTTATCAATGCAAAAGTGATTTCGGTTTAGCCTGTATAAATGAAATTTTTTATCTTCCTCGTTTACCACATAATGTTATGCTAAAAAGTATTTTATATATTTGATTTCTGAAGCAATGCTAGTTACTCTCAAACTAATGCTATCTGCCATTATTGCTTCTTTTATTAAGGTTGTGGTTCATGGCGGAATGATAAGAGAAAAGCCAAGTAGCCCAGAGGAAGCACGCGAGTTTATTAAAGGTTTTCTTAGACTGGCCTTCATGTTTCTTTTGAAGATTGATCCTTAGACTCCGTGGCATTATTTGTGAAAATTCTTTCAGGCTATTCCCAGGGCCATGCATCAACAGTGGGGTCAGTTCTTGTTACCAATTTGAAAACTGGGGTTAGAAAAGGAGGATGTGATAAAAGTGAGGTATTGCTTTGTTAATTGTTATAGTAGTAACATTCCAAATTCTGTAATTCATTCAACACAAGAGTTTAAGGAATATTCTAAAACAATTAAAAGATGTTATCTTTTATCATTCTGTTTCCATATTATGACCAATCAACATTTCATATGAATGCCCTTACAAATAAATGCCAAAAACTTATCAAGTTGCGTGATAAAATGAAGACTAGACAATGCTAGCAAATAGTGTCATGTAATGCGATTTCAGTTGGGAAAGTTTCTGATTGCTTATATCTTGTGCATTTCTCTTCCTAATATGCAGATTTATTTTCACAAGATACCAGACAATGTGATAGCTAACTTGGTAATTGCATAGTTTTCTTCTTTGTTATATACAAGTTTCATTTATTTTACTTTATATGTAATTTTTATGATAACTACCTTTACTGATAATATTTTATTCAGATAGAGGAGGGAGATGTACTATATGTTGCTGGTGGCCTGATGGTAGAACATCCATTAACTTCGCCATTTGTGGAGGCTATAGTGAGTATTTCTTAGGATTTTGTTGGACAATGTACTAAAAGCTAGCCAACATGGAAATACATTGCTAGTCTTTATTGTTACTTAGTTTTGGTGTAGCCATTTCAGTGTCACCTACAGCGGTATGGTTTTGCAGGTTGGAACGATTGATAGTGTCATGGGGCTTCCAAAAGCTCTCACAAAGAAACTCATTGATGAGGCCATTGAGCAAGAATTCTGAGAGGTGTGTCTTAGCTAGCCTAAATGATAATTCTCAACTCCCAATATGTAGTGGTCAGTACTAGTTGAATATATAGACTAGAGCAACACTGAGACAGCTTTGTACTGAATAACAAAGAATGTAATTTCTGAATTGAAGCTTGATCCAACTTGTTATGACCATAACAATTCATGTTTTTTTTTTGATAACTGCTAGTATGAGTATATTAGCTTTGCTCCTTTATCAGTTGTATGATACAGTTGCCATGCCACAACTTGTGCCACTTGATATCAAAATGGTTTAATATTTGACCTCAATTTAAATTGATAATGAAAATCAGACATCTTTTAAGTATGCAAATTAATGTGTGGTTCATGATCGCCCTATTAATATCATAGGCTTGCAATTGCCTCTGTTCCACTCACTATGGAATTTGTCTGCCTTGAGCATCAGAGTGCAATTTTGTCATCATCAACTTGTGTTCAAGCGGTTAGGCACCAGATAAAATAACGTGTCACAGGATCCTTCTCCCATATTGACAAGGAAAAGAGGCAATTTTGCTGAACACATATTGGACAACAGTCATTGTTGCACAGTTGGAGCTACAGGTATCCTACTTAAAGCAAGGACCCAAGTGATCACCAGAGCCTTCACCTTCATCAATACACGAAGAAAATCGTTCAATTCTCCATGAATTGGAGATTATTAATTTTTTGCTTTTGGTTTTCTTGGTGTACAACAAACACCCTACAATAATTCTGAGTTATGCTACAATAAACATAACATGGGTAATGGATAAAACTTGACTAGGATGAAGAGATCTTAATGGTGGCATCTCTCTGTTTTTCCTTTTGCTTGCAGGGTGCTGGTAACACAACCTGTGAGTAGAAGTTTTAGGAATGTTTTACTATCTTTGTAAGGTGAAACTAATTATCACAGTGGTTTGTGATCATAAACATTGTGTGAGTTTGAGACATCTATTTAGCTATGTAGCATTTAATATTGAATAATTCCATGAACCAGAATACAGAGTTGAAGGATGTTCATCATGGTCATATTGTTCATATTCATGAAGTCAATAGTAGGTTCAGCTTAGCTAGAGTGGGACCTAGCCAGTCGGAGAGTAGTATCTAAAATTCTAACTCAAGGTTTTACTGCTATTCCTTTATAATATTGTCACAGTTAGAAATCATAGTGTCAGTGAACTTCTCATTTGTGGAGCATTCCGTAGCCTAGAAGACATTCGAAGTGCATCTGGAGGCTATGCAAAATTAAGTTAGTTTGTAGAGATCAGAATTTTTTTATTGGAGAAACCAGTTTGGTATCTGAAAAGTGCTAGAGGTGAGTATTTCTACTTCTCTTCGTCCGTGTGATGAGAAGGGAAGTGGGGAAGGATTGAGAGGTCACTTCTAAAAGGTATGGGCAACAAATTTTTATCTGATTTTATTATTTCTTTAATCTCATATTTTATAAATTTAGATCTTTTCCTCCCCATAGACATTGATTTACACTGAGTTATATCAATTACTCTTGTCTTTCTTTTTGCATTTATCCTATTCTACATTGGCATTCTAAAGACACTAAATTTTTATTTACAAATGCATGATAAGAAGCAATACGATGTGGCAAACAATGTTAGTTTGTATCTGTCCTTATCCAACTATAGAAGTTATTTGTAATCCCAACAGCCAAGATGGTAGCTCTTTCAGCATTTGTTAGTGCATTTGTTGTTGCTGATAAGGGAGAATATATGCATCTCCATGGCTTCTGTCTAGGCCATATAATATAACTTGAAAGGCTTGAATAATTAAATGATAGTATCTGATTCTAATTATGCTAGAAATGATTCTCTTCTTTAGAGCCAGTGGTTTGAGTTGTATCTGACATAGAAACAAGCTCCAAACTGTATGGAAATCCATATCTCACAAAATTTACATAAGAGAGTAGATAATATACGTATCTAATATTAAACTTTGATGTGACAGAAGAAATCACAGAATTATATTCCTTGAAAGTGTTGTGAAATATACCTCCTCTCTCCATAAAAATCAAACACAATATGTCAACATCCAATTCCAAGAATTTATGTAACCTTCATGGAAGAATTTTGGGACCAGGCCATTTATTCATATTCCACCTCAACTGTTCATTAGAGTTACTAGAATTTGTAGGGGCCCCTCAACACCAAGGTGGTAGTCACTAGAATGTCTAATAAGAATGCACTTGCAGAAATCTATTCAGAATCCAAATTGCTGAAATAATCTTTCCTCTTTATTCTTGTGATATTTTATTATTGTGATCCATAGTCCTGGTAGCTCACCTGCATATTCGTAGATAACACATCTGTTTTTTTTTTTTTTTTCATTTTGGAGAAAAATAGCAGGGAGAGGACGCAAAAACCTGCAGCACAATATTAAAGCTCAAGCATAGAAGAAATTGAAGAAATGAACCAACCTCAAGAGTTTTGTGCCAGGAGGTTATACTTACTACTGTATCAGTTTGCCACCCACTTTGAATGCATGGCCACCAATCAATATTCTGACGACACATGGAAGCCCTAAGAATTTGCATCAACATGCTAGAAACAAATCTTGCATAATTAATGTGATGCTGCTTTCCTTTACTCAACAACAGTATGCTGCTTTATCTTAGTGCATAGATAAAGCCTGGGCAATATAGTCTACACCACAATGAAGTATACAAAAATGATGTCACGAATCCAGTGGTTTGGTGCCTGTCAGTGTTGTCTAGGATCTTTACTTTTCCCTTGTTTAGGGTTTATGGAAGAGGCCTCATCAACTAGTGACTGGTGACATTAGATTTCTTCAATTTGTGACCTTGCATAGTCAGAAACCATTTCTCTGCCCAAAACTTTATGCTCTTAATTTGCTTCCGACAGGCAAAAAGATTGAACAAGCTTAATTAGCTTGCTGAGAGAGGTTGGTTAAGCTTTTAGTGAACGTTCAGAAATATATCAAGAAACACACAGTATCCATTTTGTGAGCATTCTGCTTTGTGACATTAAACTTCACAAATGTCAGTAATTTAGCAGTGCCAAAGCAGCAGCAGCAGCAGCATTAAGTTAATAAGGAGAGGATGGTCAGCAGGCACCCTCCATTAATGGCTGTGCAAGTGCTCGACAAAGGTTGGAGCTGACTGGAATCCGCTTTTGGTGAGAGGAGAACAAGATCCCTCAACACTTGGGGAATTTATGTAATCCAGTTGCGTCCTTGTAGATCTCTTAATTCAAGGTGGAATCGACCATGGAATCCAACGTTAATTGGAATGGCAGTTGATTGATCACTTTCAGTGACTTCACACGGCTTACGACTTCACTTTCAGTGAGAGTGTATTCTCTGGTCCACAATCTGTAGTCCATTCTTACTCCACATCAAGAAAGCCGTTGAATCAGATCAAGAGAGACTAATACATGGATCCTTGATCTGATACAACGGCCCTCCTAATTGTGGACCAGGAGAGGATCAGGGATTACGGACCAGAGGATCTGAACTTACTTTCAGTAATCTTAATGTATTTTGAACATTTTAAAATTTTCATTTTCATTTTTTTTTTTTTTGAAAAACAAGGGAATTTAAGAGGCAAAATGATTTCTTTTTTCTTTTTAAATAGAAGGGGAAAAAAACGAAAGAGAAAGTGCACAGGAGTTTCCAAAACGTGTGGCAAATCTTTGTCCAAATTTATTGTTTTTGTAGCCATCGTAATCTGAGGCCAAATTTTTCCAAGGAGTGATAAATGAATGATGGTCAAATTTGGCAAAAGACACTGGCAAACGTGAAAATTTGAAATTTAATATATTCTTTTTATTGGATCAATCACAATTAAATGGATTGATACTCTGAAGTGCACGAAATACTCATTTTTTAACCAAAATGTGTCCATTTTGCACATTTGCATGTGTAAACGAATTAAAAAACGATTGTAATTGAGTCACGCATAAGTTCTAAAATGAAGATATTACCAAAGTTGATAATGAAGATATTACCAAAGTTGATAATTAATGATCATTTACACAAAGGCAATTCTGATGTGGGGACCCTATAGATTGGGTCAAATCAGAGGAACCGTCGAGATGGCCATCCACGTCAAGGAAAACTAAAGCATATCAACACGATCGGTCGAGCGGACTACTAGGTCAATCGAGCCGACTGACTGATTGAGTTGTCGACCAAGCTACTGCTGAACCGAGCGACTGAGATGATAGAACAGCTTGACCGAGCTGACTAACCATCCGAACCGATAGTCAGATCCCCAAGCAGGCCGAGTGGCCAGTTGACCCAAGCCAGGTTATCAATAAGGTAAAACAGCAGACGACCGAGTCGTCTAGGTGACCAAGCTGACAGACTCGGTGAGCCGCAAATCATAATGCCAGATGGGTGATCAACCGAGCGGCTGAATGTCGATCCGCGCCAAATCATTATCCAGTCGAGTCATATGTCAAGAGCCAACTCCCCGGTCGGTGGGCCGCCCAGGGCTATGGGTCGACCGAGCGAACTGGTAGCAAGGACAGGCGAAGTATCCCTGTCCCCTCACTCCACCTACTGCGGTGTCACCTATCTTACCAGTTGTCAGAAGATCAGACGTTAGAGGACATGCCATGTATTTTCAGTACGGACGAAGCTCCCAAAATCTGACAAAACATAGAAACAGTATGATTAGATGGGGAAAGGTGTCAGAGTGTCAAAAACAGTTTACCCTTTACAAGAAACACACCGATGTGTGTGTGAAGGGATGAAGCCCTCATTATAATTAGGGGTCCTCAGCTTCCGACACAAATACACGCACATAACTATACACTGCTCCTCTACAGTTCTATTTTCCTTCGTCGAAGTCCTTTACTGACTTGTGCATCAAAGTACCAGGGTCGGAGATCTCTTCCTTAGCCCGATCTCTAACATTTCTTTTAGCTAATTCTTCTTTAGTGTACATGACCCAAGATCAGAGTACGCCATCTTCAAAGCCTTCACTGAGTTAATATCAACGTCACCGCAGAAACATGTGTCTCCGCAAATATATATATCTCCGATTTTAAACAGCAACAAACTATATAACTCTAAAATCATTTTGTTTGTAAACAAAAAATAACGGCCAAATCCATCATTTTTTTAAATAAAAATGAGTTCAAAGATAAATTTTAAAAATCAATTGGTTAATCATTATTCGAGCCAAGCTGTTAGCTTTAACTGGAATGTGAATATTTATAAAATACAGAGTGCGATTTGATTAGAAATTGAATATGCGAATGTAATTTTGATAAATGCAGAATAAGATGGTGCAGTTTGATATAGTGTCGTAATTAATTTGGAAAATTACCGAACTGCTTCGAAAAGTTTCTAAATATTCAAAACACG
>JBAMIE010087086.1:0-17017 GCA_037177295.1 Kaempferia parviflora | reverse complement strand
GAAAAACCTCACTTCTCCGAGGTTATCCGATTTCTGATTGCATATCCAAATTACTGACGTGTCGGGCATGTATCATGACTCGGGAATCGTCGATTACCGAAACCAAACAAGGTTTTTGTTGATAACCTTAGATGGATAACCAAAGTTATCAATAATAACCTTTAACCAAACCCAACTTTTTTTTTCTTCATCAACAGTTGCTTATTCTCAGCTTAATTTATATTTTATTAATAAATATATTATTTTTTAACTTAAATTTTTGTTTAAACATCAAATTATTTAATAGCACACCTATTGAAGGGGTGTCTTCTTTGGTTCATACAACTTGCAAGAAGATTTTTTTTTTCTTTCTAATTTAAAATACTATTTTCTTTAATAAATATTCAATTAACTCATTTAACTTACCCGGGTTGTGGGCTTGAATCTTAACTGGTCTAGTCCAGCCAGTTAAGGTTCAGGGTCTATTAACCATCGACGGTTATACGTTTTTTTTAATTATAGATTTTATGTGTTAAAAAGAAATTTATTAATAAGTATATAATTATTAATATTTCTCATAACTAATTAGATTATAATTATTAATGTTTATGTGTTAATTAATTATTTAACAACTAATTAATATTTATGAATATTATTTTTAATAATTGAAACGAGCATAAGATATAGATTTGTTGTATTAGTTAATTATTTAATAACTAATTAATAATTTTTTATTATATAATTAGTTTTAACAATCATAGTCAAACAGTGTCCAACAAAAGATTTTACAAATTTATAATTTTTTTAATATAATAATATTAAATCGTGGTGAACCGTGATGAATTGTGAACTGAACGGTGAATCGTTAATTTTGAATTGTAATTATCTTGAATAATTAAGGTTAATGATCGATTGATCTGAAATCGTCGAATCGACGATTCTAAACCATAAAATTGATGATTCGGAAGCATGGTCAGATCTATATGGAATGATACAAATCATTAACTAGTGATTTTAGTCATTTTTATATTGTTTTGGTATCATCAAATCTTTGTTATTTTTTATTTTTCAAAATATAGTTTTTTCATGAAATATAATTTAACTAAATTTAAAAATTTACATGAACCAAATAAAAATTATTTAATCCGACCAAGAATAAAAGAATTGAATATAATTCCCATTGGACCGAATTCACATGGAGATAAACCGGGTCTATTAAGCTGGAACTGGAAGTCTGGAACCCTCCGACTTAACTCATTAATATCTCGCATTCCTCTCCCTTCTGATCGAATTCTCTCCCTCTTCCGGCCTGCGGCGGCGTGCGATCCAAGAAGGCGACCACCGAGATCCGGCGAGACCCTCCGACACATCCTCTTTCCTGATCGGTAACATTTCTATGCCATTGCGTCTTATTCCGTTGCTTCTCCTGTTCGATGGCCGCGCTTGTCTCATTGCCTTGCATGGGGTGGACCAATTGGGAAGTGCTAGGTTTTGGATTTTGGTGGCCCTTTTCCTCTTGCCTCCTCTTTTGGGTTTCTTGTATGACGTTGGATTGAGTTTGATTGCTCCTAGGGTTTTCCAATGGTACTGAATTGGAAATCGATCTGTGATTGCCCTTTTTTTATGTTAGATAGATCTATCTTCTATTCTCAAATGTGGAGAATTTTGGCTTCTTATACTCTTATCAGATATCATATATTATTGCCGCTTAGACTTGAATACAATCAAAATTTTGAAAATTTTGGGTGAAATTAGTCGTGGTGTCATGGTTTTAAAAAAACTCTTCTTGGCCTAGGCGAATTTTGACGGGGACCATAACAACAGCATATGGCTGCGTAAAATTCTTATTTGGTTAATTTAAACCAATTTAAACTTAACCATATTAACTTTAAATTCTGTCCTATTTACTTAAATACTTTCTGTGCAACTGATAAATACTTTATATACTAAAAATATGTTTGATATTTTTATATTGACTATATGTGCTCTCGTATATGCTCCTTTATACCAGATACGCTAGACAATGGATTGCTGACATAGTGTTTTGCATACTCTCTCAAACCTTCCATGGTAGTACATTAGTTGATAAAGGAGGTCCCGAACTATACAGAAGTGTGTGGAGATCTTGGATTCGGCAAAAAAAATAAAATAAAAAAGGTTACTGAATTTTGAATTTTTCTCTATCTTATACGTATTGAAGTGGGAACAATCCTGTCAAACAATTTTTTCTTACTGGAAAGGTAGATAGCATAATTCGAAACTCAATTAATATTGAATCATTGATCCAGATCTGCCTTTTCCAGAAAGACAAGAGTACTAAACTGAAGCTGAATATACTCACCTATAGTATATTGACAAAATCATATTATTTCTAGTTATATTCATAAGTGTGGTAGCAACTTTGAAAGATAATTATCACTATAAAGTGTAGTCATTAGTTATGTTAAACAAAATTAATCATATGATATCATGTAATTTGAAAGATAATTATCACTATACTGAGTTACAGATTTAGTAATTTACTCTATGAAACATTACCATCAATGATTCCCTTGTAATTAGTACATTTGTCACCTCTCTTATTGGGGCTAGATTGTGATTAATTAATTACTATTTTGAAATGCAAGTGGTCAGGAAAATCTACTTCATTGAAATAGTTAATTAACACTTGAAACTTTTACAACTAAATCTCATATTAAGCTCGGTTCAAATATTAACTTCTTTTGTAATAAAATGCCCAATAATTAATCCTTTAAACTTACTACTTATTTTTCAAACAATGGATCATTGTATGCTGCCAGTTATTTATCATTAAATAGAATAAGATTAATTCAACTGTGGTTTCTGACCTCTTGTTAAAATTTCTAAATTCTAATAAACATGTTTTGAATGATGTTCACATACAACATGTAGGATCTTAAAGGATATATACATGTTTTACTAGTTATATATTGCATCAACAAATGAGCTTGGGTTCCTATATGCTCTTAAGTACTTATGACAATACATAATATATTTCACCACAATCTCAGCTTGTTTCTTGGTGGCTGTGATAATTGGAAATAACATGACTTTGCGGAACATATTATTGGCTGAGTATATTCAATGTGTTTTATACTCTAAATTTATGCAAAAGTGCTGACTTGCATCAATATTACTTGACTTGTAGTGATATTGTATACCTTTCTGGCGATTTTCTGGTAAGGAAACAATGTTTGTTATGATTATACCTATATAAAAGATAACAAATGTTTTTATTTTTTGAAAACAGAGTATTAATATGTATAGTAGAGATTTGATGTCCCATTCCTTTGGTGATCTCACAAAGATGAAATGCTTGGTTGAGATGTTGGTTCATTCTTGTTACACTTCTTAATTATATGAATGCATAGACTTATGCACGATTATTATTCGCCCACTTTGGTTTTGAAATCTATGGAAATATAGAAAAGAAAACTATTGTATTGTGTTATGAAACAATTATTGCTTGGGTTTATATAGGTTCATGATAAAATCCTGAATCCAGAAATACTAATATGAGAATAGTACCTAATAAACCCAATACCTCTTTAACACTCTACCTCAAGCAGAGTAGACACACTACCTTTATCTAGCTTGTTATGTCAGCTACAAAATGTAGGACAAGCATAATATTCACACGTAGATGAAACAAAGGTTAAGGAGTTAAATGGAGCATGCAGTCAACAATCCCTTCAAGTTTAGATGATCACATTGCTAACTATATTTTTGACCCTCAGATCAATACATTGACAAAGAGAGAGGATACATAGAGATTAAAATAATTGTTCTCTTGGTTGGATTTCTCCTTGAAGTGAGTGCATACAACACGTGCAATGACACGTAATAGACTAAGGGAACAAAACACTCGGGATCTTGGGGGAAAGATGCATAGCTCTAGCCTTTACTGGATATAATGAAATGAGAACAAGAAATTTTCTTTGTTCAAATTTTCAGTTGAGATGGATAGTATAGCTTGATATTTTTCTAGATGTAGCAAAATGAGAACAAAAGACATTTTATCTATCTAGGCCTTCACTAGAGATGATAAAAATAAGAAAGAAAAGGGATCAAATACATTGTCTAAAAGTGTTGATAGCAGCCTGAGGAGGTAGGTATAGGAAGAAGAGGTCGAACCACTGAAGCATGAGGAGCAACTTAAGGAAGATGCTGCTAAGGGCTCCCCTGCAAATGCAATGCAGTTGGAATAGGGCGAATGCGGAGAAGACTCTGTTGAGAACAAATAGGAGATCAAATTTTCTAACATCAAGAGTCTTCGACACATAGGAGTCATGAGCAAATAGAGGGAGAAGCAACACATTGACGAAGAAAATAGAAGAGAGAGCAATTGATAAAAGGGAAGAGAAGGCAGAGAGGAGGAAAGATTAAGATGAGCCGGAATCTTGGGATCTCTGTGAAGCTTCTCCATAGGTATTTGGAGGTAGTGCATGATCCACTAAGGACATTTGCTAGAACAAAATCAAAAGAAGGGGAAGGATACTCTTGAGGTCAATTTGGAAGTGGTAAAAGTGGCCTACAGGAGTTACAGTGCTGCCTGATCATTTTGATCTGCTCTTGTACTAGTTGGATGAACTGTTTCATAGTAAAATCATTCACAAGATCGAGAACAGGGACATTGTTCCTGGTTTCTGTGCACAATATGAATTTGTGATTGTGCATATGAGAGGGAGGAAGAAGGGGTTTGCGCAACACTGGAGAGATTAGCAGTGCTAATTTGGAAGATTTGTGTGTTCAAATAGGAGTTGTATGAGAGCCCTCCTGAACAATCCGAACAACCCCTATGGGGATTGATTGACAAAATTTGACTGCAAAGAGCACCTAATTGTATGCAGCACTGGAGAGGAGATGGATTGCACATGTTTGGTGTCAATAAAGAGGGCAGAGAGGATTCAGCATAATGAGAAGAAATAGAAGATGTGGATTAAGGGAGTAGAGAACAGGTCACAAGATGATGGCCGGTCATTGCCAGTGGCAGTGGTCTCCCCTAACGGAAATATCTCTTTGGCAACTCTACCATAAAAGGGTGATACCATGTAGAAATTGGGGAAAAAATATATTGTATCCGTTAATGAGAATCATTACATGAGAATATATAGACTATACTCGTGTTAAATCCTAAATCTAGAAGTTCTAATGTGAGGCTAAACCCACTGCATGTAATTTGTAATAAACCAAATACCTTTAACAAGATTATTAGATCTTTTCTTGTGTGGGCATTCCCAAATTACTCATGCTAAATTTTCATGCATAAGGAGTATCCTTTGATTATCGGGGTGGAGCAGCAACCCGGGTTGACTGACTAGTACTTGTGATTGATGTACATCTTGCCTTATGATAAGTAGTAACAGAGTGAGCACGTTTAATCTAATGGTCACTAAAACCAAGCACATAAGGTAGCAGAATGCTGAGTCTTGTCCCATCTTGAGATAAGAAAAGGTAGGATTTCATAACTTAGGGCACTGGAGATGCTATATTCAACTGGCTATTCATTGTTGAGACTGTGATCAATTGTTTATGACATGGCCTTGATAGCTGGAGAAGAACTCGAGTTTTTAAGAATTATCCATAGTTGCAGCATGTCAAACACTTGTAGGTGTGAGGATTTGATTTCTGTATTGTTTTGTTGTGTCTACCTTAATACTTCAAATCTTCCTCAAGATTCTAAAGATTTTTTGAAGGTAATTGCATTAATTTGGGGAAAATTGAGCCCATCATGTGCCTGTAATTATATGGACTGCTGAAATGGTTGTTGGTACATTGGTTCCTTGATATCGTGCAGGTACTACAAGTGGGGTTCTGCAACAAGTCATGGAGCTAGATATCATACAGGATGCTTTTGATCGAGTTTGTAAGAAACAGAAGCTTTCGTCTTCTAAGACCCAGGAACTAATCAACCAAATTGAGCAAGAGATTGAACAGACAATAATGAAGATGCAGTCAATTGAGAACGCTACTAGTTACTCTGACCCAAAACAAATACTGGCGGATCTGAAGAATAAACTCAATGAGATTGCCCCAGTGAACCAACTGGAAGCTCTCCAAAAGGATTTGAACGCTGCACTTGGTAAATATGTCAAAGTGATTGAGAAGAGTTTCAATCCAGACATATCAAAGGCATATCGAAATGTTAACTTTGATCTGCATATAATAAATCAGATTATTGCAAGCCACTTCTATAGGCAGGGATTATTTGATCTGGGAGACTGCTTTATAAGCGAGGCAAACGCTCCAGAAGCCGTAGCCCTGAAAACTCCTTTCCTTGAAATGTATGGAATACTGGAGGCTATGAAGTGCAGAAACCTTGAACCTGCACTTAGTTGGGCTTCCAGCCACAGTGAATGGCTAATGCAGAATGGGTCAAATCTTGAACTGAAGCTCCACCAGCTGCAATTTGTGGAAATACTGCAGAATGATTGTGTACAGAATGCACTCTGTTATGTCCGGAAACATTTGGCTCCTAATGCGTCGGCACACAAAGTTGAGATTCCAAAGCTGATGGGTTGCCTATTATGGTCTGGAAAACTCCACAAATCCCCTTATGCAGATCTTTTGTCCCCCAACCATTGGGAGAAACTGACCGATGAATTCATGCAGCAATTCTGCAGTCACGTGGGTCAGTCATATCAAAGCCCGCTCAGTGTGGCGATTGCCGCAGGTGTCCAAGGACTGCCGACACTTCTGAAGCTCGAAAGTGTGATGGCAGTCAAGAAACAGGAGTGGCAAGCAATGAAGCAGCTCCCAGTTCCCATCGACCTTGGCAAAGAATTTCAGTTCCACTCCATCTTCGTTTGTCCAGTGCTAAGGGAGCAAGGGAGTGACGAAAACCCTCCAATGTTGATGCCCTGCGGCCATGTTCTCTCCAAGCAATCAATAGTGAAGCTCTCTAAGAGCAGCACACGGGCTTTCAAATGCCCGTATTGCCCACTGGAAGCAAGTGTGGCTCAGTGTAGGCAACTTCACTTCTAGTGCCACAGCTGCGTCGTCGCGTCGCTAGCATAGCCTGTTGTACCATCATCGTTCACTCATCGGTGTTTTGTTAATCTTTTCTACCTCCTCTTTCTCATACTCAGCTGTGCTATCAAATATTTCGGAGATTGAAACATGGAACTTCTCTATCTTTGGCTGAATGTTAATGTGTATTCAATTGTTTCGGAACCCAGGATGCCATCACTATCCTGTGCTTCTGGTTGTGGGTATGTACATGCGCATCATGTTCATCTTGTACAGTTCGATGCACTTCAATTGCCTTCGAGTTCGACTTGTTCGGTTTGACTTGACTTGTTTTTATAACATTCATTATTAACTCTCCTCACTGCCTTTTCATAAGTTGAAATGCAAGTTTTTAATTAAAAGGCTGGTCAATTTCGATAGCCCTGGAATCTTATCGGTTCGATTGAAATTCACGAACCGGAGGAAAATAACCGGGTCTACAAACTCTAGCAACTGAAACCCACACCGACTCCCTCTGTAGATCTCCTTGCCCTTCCGGTCGAATCCCCTCCCTCTCCGGCCTGCGGCGGCGTGCGAGGGACGACACCGCCTATCGAGATCCGGCGTGACGCTCCGACACTTCCTCTGCCCTGATCGGTAACATCTCTGCTTCATCTCGTCTTTCCCCTTTTTTTTTGTCCCCGTTCGATGTTCGCACTTGTCTGATCGTCCAAAACGGCGCGAACCAATCGAAAAAATCCTAGGTTTTCGACTTCGGTCGTTCTTTACCACCCTTTTCTCTTTTCCTTGCTTTCTCAAGGTGGCTTTACATTTAGTTTGATTACTCCTAGGGTTTCCAATGGAACTGGCTTGTTAAAAATCGATCTTTGTTTGCCCTTTTCTGATGGATCGCTTTCTCAATTGTGGTTTTCTGTAGGTTTGTTGGAAGAACACGATAGATTTTCACTGAGTCCACTACGATTGGATTTGAGAAAGGGCTTTTGGGGCATCGTCCTTGGTTCGTGGTTGTTTTTTCCAAGTTATCTCTTCTTGCATGAATGGCTAGAGTATAGGTTTTGTTATTTCACAATAAAAGGCATTTCTTTCAGCTTTTTTTGTCACCTCCAAGACTTGTTTGCAGCAGGTCTCCATCTGTGAGTCATTTGCCATTGTACTGGTAAGGCGGCAAATGGAAGGGTCTGAATCTAACAGGATTCGAAGCAAAAGAGATGTCGAGGAAAATGTAGAGGCTAGGAGCAAGGAAGATTATGATGATCGTGAAGGTGCAGACAAGAAGAAGCACAAATCTAGCAAGTCAAGGAAACATGCGGATGCAGAGGAAGTTGATGAACAAGACAGTGGCAAGAGGAAGGCTTCTGATGACAGGAATGAGTCCAAGAAGAGGTCTGGTGCCTCGAGTGGTATCGGAAGTGGTGATGAGGATGATTATTCAGTTAGAAAGGAGCCCCGCTCAAAGATCCCACGGAAAGATGTGGATGAGAGAATTGATAGGCGACCTAGTGATAGCTACAGGGAACCGGACAGCAGCAGAAAGAGGAGAGATGATGGATATGAGTGGGATTCCTCAAGGAAACCAAGTTCCAAAGCTTCTGCACATGATAACGCTGATAATAAAAGCAGAAATAAAGCAGAAAGTTCATATGATGATGAAAATGAGAAGTTGCATGAAAGAGACTCAAGATATCCTGAGAGGAAGGACAGCGATAAGGAAAAAAAAGATCAAGTTCAGAATGAACATGAAAGAAACACCTATCGTAGGAGATGGGATGAAGTCGAGGTGGTCACAAAGAGAGCAGATGAAGGCAGTCATACTGACAGATCTGATTCAAGACTCAGGAAAGCTTCAGATTCTAATAAGCATGATCTTCAAGTGGACATTGAGACAGACTTCAGAATTGATTCAGGAGAGGGTAAAAGCAAGGTTCTGGATTCAAGTGGTGACAAGGGTAGTAGGTCAAGCAACAGAGATGACAGGAAGGATGGTAGTGAAAGGGGCAGGAATTGGAACAGATTGGAAGTGCAAGATGAGGAAAATAGGGTGACTGGTGGTCCTCATGAAAGTAGATCAAATGCAGTCAGAGATGATAGGCAAATAAAGGTAAGTGACAGAGTTGCTGGGCCAACAGAAGATGTTGAACAAGGTTCCCATAGATACAGTTCAAAGCAGCATAGTGAGAAAGGCGACAAGCAAAGGCAAGAAAGAGATTTTGATCATGGTAATCGTGATGAAGTTGTAACCTGGGAGAAAGCGACCAACATGGATGAAGATAATCGTTCTCAGATGCGGGGTACAAGTACAAGGAATGCTGACCATTACAAACAGTCTCGTAGTCCTGAGAGGACAGGAAGACACTACAGAGAGTATGAAGAGCATGACCGAGGATTTTCAGATTCAGACAATGAAAAGAGCATTATCATTAAAGGATCCTTGACTGACAGGAATAGGGAGAGGGAAGTTTTTAAAGATCACTGGAAGAGAATTCAAGGCAGGCAAGATCCAATAGATGGTGATGATTTTGGTCAGGTGAAGGAATGGGAAATCCATAGCCATGAACAGGAAAGGTTTGTTAGTGAGAACATTCAAATTAGATCTGGTTACAGAAAAGATAATAGGACTAGGTCTGAAGGTGCAAGAGGTTCATCGACATTTAGCAATAGAAATGAAAACTCTGATTCAATTGAAATCAGGCCAAATAGGAATTTAGATTTTGGAAAGGATGATTCACTTTCAACCTTTCCTGGAAGGAAAGCTGAAGTGGGCTCACAGCAGGATTTTGCTTCAGGAGGTAGTGATGAGGAATGGGGTTATCTAGCTGAGGATAAAGGAAAAACTGCATCAACTTATGGGGATGATTCACAGGAAAGATTCCTGGATGATGGCTCACCTGTAGAACAAAGTTCTGGAAGAAATTCTTTTGATTCACAGACTGGAAAAGGATGGAACCATAAAGCATCTATGAACACCAGTCGTGCAGGTGCAGGACATAGTTCTAGTGATAATATTCAATCTTACGGGAACAGCCAGGTAACAGGCCCTTTTAACAGAGGTCTTCAACAAGGACCTAAAGGTGGTAAATCAGCAAGAGGAGGAAGAGGAAGATTAAATGGGAGGGATTCTCAACGTGTTGGACCTCCATCTTCTATGATGGGTCCTCCCTTTGCTCCCCTCGGCATGCCACCTGGTCCAATGCAGCCAATTGGATCAAACATGTCTGCGCCTCCACCCATTGGACCTGGTGTTATCATCCCTCCATTTCCATCACCACTTGTTTGGCCAGGAGCTAGAGGTGTTGATATGAATATGTTGGCTCCTCCACCCAACCTTCCTCATATACCTTCCCTTGGCCCAGCCCGGCCTAGGTTTCCTTCCAACATGGGAATCGGTCCTGGTCACTCAATGTACTTCAACCAAGCTGGCACTGTAAGGGGTGTTCCACCTAATATATCAGCTCCAGGATTCAATACAGCAGGACCAGCTAGTCATGATATGCAGCATGATAAAGCTCCAGGAGGTTGGGCACCTCCAAGAACTAGTGGACCATCTGGTAAAGCTCCCTCAAGAGGGGAACAAAATGATTATTCTCAGAATTTTGTTGACACTGGTATGAGACCCCAGAATTTCATCAGGGAGCTTGAGCTTACTAGTGTTGTTGAGGACTATCCAAAGTTGAGAGAACTTATTCAGCGAAAAGATGAGATTGTTGCTAAGTCAGCTTCACCACCCATGTATTATAAGTGTGATTTACGTGAACATGTACTTTCTCCTGAATTCTTTGGAACCAAATTTGACGTTATTCTTGTGGATCCTCCTTGGGAGGAGTATGTTCATCGAGCTCCTGGTATTACTGACCACCTGGACTACTGGACTTTTGAGCAGATACGTGATCTCAAGATCGAGGTATGTCTAGGCCTTCTACTTTGAATTTCTAATCATCTTTGAGGTGTATTGTTTTTGAGATGCTATGCTGCAAGTTGGCCATTCTTTCAGTGAAGGATGGGTCTGCCATTTAAGCACATTTTACCATCTTATGCAGGCAATAGCTGACACACCATCATTTATCTTCTTGTGGGTCGGTGATGGTGTGGGGCTGGAACAAGGTCGTCAATGTCTGAAAAAGGTATGTTATGCCTCTTATGTTTCAGTTTATTTATTTTCTCTTGATTTAGTTTGTCGTTCTAACATGCTTTGCATGTAATAATATTCTCTAAACATCATAGGTAGCTTCTCCACACTTTCTGTTTCTATTTTTTTATGTTTTTTGCTACTATATCTGTTATCCCTGTTCTTAGACTTGTATACCTTTACTATATCTTTTTTATAGTGGGGTTTTAGAAGGTGTGAGGACATTTGTTGGGTGAAGACAAACAAAAAGAATGCTACTCCAGGTCTGAGGCATGATTCTCACACACTGTTTCAGCATTCAAAGGTTGGTTCCTTTCCTTCCCCATTATATTCCTATTCTTCTTCATGCCTGCTCGTCTATCTTTTTGTTTTACTTTTCTGTTTCTTTTAACATTTACAGGAACACTGCTTGATGGGCATAAAAGGAACTGTTCGACGTAGCACTGATGGACATATCATCCATGCCAATATTGACACAGATGTTATAATCGCTGAGGCACCAAGTGATGGTTAGTTTAGTGTGCTGTACAATATTTTTATCTCCATTAACTGAATGTGCTACTTTTTTTTCACATGACCTCCTTACTAATAGGATCCTTATCTACTCTATATGCCTCTTAGCTATTAGTTCCCTTTTTGCACCAATCACCAGGACCTTATGTAGCTTTTATATTATATTCACTATCACTACACTTGTAAAATAGATTTTTTCCCCAGTGGCTAGATGTGTTTCATTTTGGCATTTCTTGTTTATTTTTAGATAAACCTCCAGCGCCATTACTTAATCATCAACCTGCCATCCTTTAATTCCCTTAGTTAAACATATTAGTTCACAGAAGGCATGATGACTTTTGCACTTTTTCCCATCAATTTAATTCAATTAAAAAAAGTATTCAGTGTGTTTGATTTACAGTTAGCTTGTCCACTTGCACTATATCTTCTTTTTTTTCTTCTCCTTCTTTTGTCATCTTCAGCTGGATCTACCAAAAAGCCAGATGATATGTATAGAATTATTGAGCATTTTGCACTTGGACGAAGGAGGCTTGAACTCTTTGGTGAGGACCACAATATTCGTTCTGGCTGGCTAACTGTAGGCAAAGGATTATCTTCCTCTAATTTCAATGCTGAGGTACACGTTCCTTGCAATACGTTAGAATGTTTTTCAAAGATTCTTTATATTAGTAACATGTGATTCTTACTCTTTGTGACTGTCCTAATTGCTTGTTGATTGGCAGACCTATGTTCGGAATTTCAATGACAAGGATGGGAAGGTTTGGCAGGGCGGTGGAGGGCGAAACCCACCACCTGATGCTCCTCATCTTGTGTTGACTACGCCTGAGATTGAAAGTTTGAGGCCGAAATCGCCACCTCAGAAGAATCAACAACAATCAGCACCAATAGTAAGTTCTGGCAACAGGAGGCCTTCAGGAAACTCTCCACAGAACCCCATGAATCCATCTTTTCATGGGATGATGAATGCTGATCTGCCTGGCTCTGAACCTGCAACTCCAGCTCCTTGGTCTTCCTCCCCAATGGTTGGATTCAGAGGACCTGATGGCGAACTCATGGGCATGGATGGCTATGATGGATATGGGTTCAATGCCTCTTTTCCTCAACCATTTGGAGATCATATAGACATTGATCCTCGTCGATCGATTAATTTTTTCTAATAAGGAATATAGTTGTGGAGAACTCCGTTATTTTCGTTTATTTCATATGGCATGAGCGGAATTGTTAAGTGGCCTTTTGTCTGCTATCATCATTCTTTAATTGCAATTGTTTCCTTGCTGCTGCAGTCTTGCAAGGGCATCTTTATTGCTTTGATTTAATTTAATTTTGTCGACTGTCTTTGTATTTCATCCAGGTGATTCTTTACCAAGTGCTTCGAAAAAAGGTCATGCGTTTCGAAGAAAAGTTGATCAATTCTAGTTTTATATTTTCTGGCTGACAAGTTCGGCTGTGTTAAATATGAAAATTGTAGTCGTGCCGCTATTTTAAGTGCAGGCCTATGACTTTGCAATCGTGGAGCAGTAATTAATCATGGATATTGTTTCATGCTTTCTTTCTAAATCTATGTACTTATTTGCAGTTTCTACCATAGTAATTGAATCCTCTTGCTACTAGTAAGTATACTTTTCACCTTGGTGGATTTAAAGATAGGTTGGTAAATTATGCAGGGAGGTGCTTGCAATTCCTACCTTTATCCCCTTGAGATGCTCGAGTGTGGTCGGTATTATCAGTAAGCAAAGCTCATGTGTGGTGCTCAAGTGGTAGCTCCTTTTCCTGGTGAGCATTAATTATTATTTGGTATTAAAAAGAGACATCAGTTATGATCTTTAAGTAGGCATTTTCATTCAAAATATTGTTTGAGTTGTCAGGCTACTCATTTGTTAGATGTTCTTATTTCCTTGACAATTCAGCTATGCAACTTATCAATGGTGATGCTTATGCAATATGGATAACATGTTATGAAATTTAGTATCTTTTCTTAATTTAACTGGGATTATCTCACTACGTTTACCTGAATGGTATATGTTTCCCACATAGGTGAGACATCGTTGCTATTTGTTTATTATTATTTCACTTCCACAAGACTAAGTGAATCGAAGTTCTCCTCTATTTCCCAGCTAGTAAGCAACTGAATCTTCATTTCCCCCTCCCTTATCTATATGCTTTTAGCTTTGAAAGTATGGCCTATTTGCAGGAAATGGTAGAGCTAGAGCTTTGTTCAAGGTGCGTGATGTTACTGCCAATCTTTAATATATATTTCATTTCTGTGCACAAATCATTGCATTTGCTGTTTATTTTGAATTTGGATATCTACACTGTGGAAACTATAATTAATTCTCGTTCTTAAATTTTAACTGATAAGCAATTTCAATTTCCTGCACCCATACCAGAGACTAGAATGGCTAGGCCATGATGGTTCTGCTTGCCTGGTGAATCCTTTAGCGTATGCATCATTAAAAAAAAATTATGCGTTTACTTGGTGAAGCATTCGTAGGTAAAGTGTTTCAAACTGTACATGATTGAATTCCCTTGATACAAAGTATCATTGATTTGCTTAATTAATGTTGTTCTCTTGCTTTGTTGGGGTGAAACCGTCACGGACGTCACAATGATTTGCTCATCTGGGTCGTCAATCTGTGATTTGTAAGTTTTATACGGGCGGAGAGATCTTGAAAATCTTTCTCCATCGTTGAATAACAGATAAGTTTGATCGAGATTGAGTCGAGAATGCGAAGCTGATACATGCATGAGTAAAAAATGTTAAATTAGGTAATATCGAACCTAGGATGACTTATTCAGTATCATAAAGGTTTTTCACTAGTTGGGTAAATCAGGAAGTGTTTGTGGTCGACTGCTCAGAAGTTTAATATTCCGTGGTTGTACACTCTATTTGAAAGAAAAATATCTAAAATGTTGAACAGGTAACATCGAATCCTGGGCGACCGATCTGACTCTACAGAAGTTTTCTATCTGGTATCAGGGTAAATTAAGAAGCGCTCACGGCAGATAGCTCAGAATATTCTATGGTTGTGTGTCCCATTTGAAGAAACAATTCATATAAATGCATTGTAGTTGGGGATATCTAAGTAACAACTTAACACCCCTATGTAGTGGAGCAGGTTGGAGAAGCAAGATCATGCTAGATCATTTTAAATGATGCAAGATATCATCGATTTAGATATTTATTGGATTGAACTAATGGGAAGCCAAGTAGCTTGAAGAGAGGAGAATTATCTCCCATCAAAGTTGAGAGATTAGCCAACGAGGTATTGTTTGTGCATATAACTCTTAATGAAATTGATATTCCATTGTAGAAGGCATATGTCAGTTTTGATCTACAAACAATTCAATGTCAACAAACAATGTCAGAGGGCTCTCCACATTTAAATTTCTTCTCAAATTTTATAAACTCATTGTTCGGGTTGTGCTTCTGTTTTTTTTTAACACCAGCTATTCAGCCCTTCAAGCCAACTTACGTAGCATAGATACTCTAGATTTTTTTAAGTATCGAATACAGATACAATACTGGTATGATACACTGATACACGTGTCAAATATGACAAAATCGATATCATTGACTTTCTGTAGATTTGACCAATCGGATATGCCTTGGACATAGGAGGAATACGCCTTAGACACGTGAATGATACATTTTTCCGATATGTTTGAGTGGAATTGCAAAAAAAAAAAAAATTAAAAGTTTAAGGGGTCAAATCAAAAGAAATTAAACTTTGGAAGACTAATTAAGAAATAACTAAAAACTAATTGGGCTTAACAACCCATTCGTCGTATAGAAAAATTCATCAGCTTCTTCCTCTCTCTCATCATCACGTGACTTCATCTCTGTCACCATTAGAAACTCGCCGGCAGCCGCCGCCAAGTTCACCGGTCACTACACAGTGCCCTCCACAACCCATAGGTATGTTATCGTCATTCATCGTTTCTATTTTTTTTCCTCCTAAATTTGTCAATGGTGAAAGATTTTTAAATAGTAAGAACTTATAAATTAGCATTGATGCTATTATGTGAATTTACTATTTGTTCATGGGTGATACAGTGGATAGTAAAAAGTCCTTCGGTGAGGTCCGGGTCTCAATAGGCCAATACTAATGTGAATCAAAGTTCAAAGTTCAAGATGGGTAAAAGGTCTAGAAGTTGGCCTAGCTGAATTCTCCGGATCGATTACCGTCCATCGGACATACTCTCTGTAGGCCCTATTCTCAGCTCAGACAGGATCAACAGGAGGCTCTGGTTTCCTTTATCTCCCGATCAGTTACCGCAGATCGAACCAGGCTCTCTATGGGCCCTACTTCAGGCTCGGACAGAACCACAAAGGGCTTTTCTCCCCTTTCTCTCCCGATCAGTTACTGTCGATCGGACAGGCTCTCTATGGGCCCCACTCCTGATTCGGACCGGACCCACACGAGGCTCTACTCTTTCTATCCCGATCGGTTATCGTCAATCGGACAGATTCTCTACAGACTCCACTCCTAGCTCGGATCGGGCCTACACGGGGCTCTCTATAGGCCCAACCCCCAACTTGGACCGGGCCCACACAGGGCTCTGCTCCCCTTTCTCTTTTGATCGGTTACCGCCAATTAGACAATCTCTCTACTAGTCCCACTCTCTACTTGGACCGAACCCACACAGAGCTCTGCTCCCCTTTCTCTCTCGATCAGTTACCGTCGATTGGGTAGGCTCTCTATAGACCCTACTCTCGGCTCGGACGGAACCCACACGGGGCTCTGTTCACCTTTTCTCCCGATCGTTACTATCGATTAGACAGGGGTCTCTATGGGCCCCACTCCTGGCTCCGGCTGGACCCACACGGGGTTCTTCTCCCTTTTCTCTCCTAATTAGTTATCGCCGATCAGATAAGCTCTCTATGTGCCCCACTCTTGGTTCGGATCGGACTCTCACGGGGCTCTACTCCCCTTTCTCTCCCAATCCTAATCGGTTACCGCCGATCAGACAGGTTCTCTATGGGCTCTATTCTCGGCTCCGACCGGACCCATATGGGGTTATACTTCCCGTTTTCTCCTGATCCCTATTCCTTCCGAGGATGCCATTGCAACTTATCTAGGCCACCTACGAGAATGAGCTCCCTTTGAGGGGTCGATCTTCTAGCTATCAACCCAAAAGGCATCCTAGCTCATGAGCCCAATTTCGCTATTAATATAGTACATGTGTTTGTCAGAAAATTAGAAGTATTAGGACCCGTGCCGTCGACTAGAAAGGGGGGTGAATAGCTCAACATCCCAAAAGACTAGTCTTCCTATAATTGTTAGCAACGCAGCGGAAATGCAAAACAACTAACAACAAAAACAAGAGGCAAACTGATTTACGTGGTTCGGAGATTAGGGCTCCTACTCCACGGCTGTCCGTAAGGTGGACGATCCCAATCCGTCGGTGGAT
>JBAMIE010086881.1:0-17017 GCA_037177295.1 Kaempferia parviflora | reverse complement strand
ATTTTTGATGTGATACAATGTATTTACTCATTATTTTCTTCTTCTTAAAAAAGATGAAAATTTTTACATAAGACCATATTTCTAATTTAACTCTTAAACCATTGTCACAAATACGTTGAGAAAGTCATCTTGAAAGTGTTAAAGCAATAAATATCAAACTCTACATAAGAGAAGCTTTCTCTAAACTTACAAAAATTAGTGATGATCCTAAAATAAAAAATAAAAAAAAAGTGAAGCAAATTCTTTAGCAACATATGAATTTGGAATTTTTGATTTTTTATTAGCTATGGTTATTGGTTATAATATTTTCTTTTTATTAATGATTATAGACTAAATGGATTCATATCTGTGTGATTTTTGTTAAAGAGATTGTAAATAAAATGAATATATGACCAAAATTTTGTGAAAAACATATAATTAGAAGAAATAAACGATTTGATGAGAATAAAATTAATGAGATGAAACTTTAACCTTAAGAATATTTTAAAATCAATTACTCTAATTATATTATTGACCAGGTTATTTATTCACTTCAAAGTAGGTTTGAATAATTTAAAATATATGAAGATAATTTTAATTTTTTATATAATGTAGAAAATTTAAAATTACTTAATGATAATTTTAAAAAAAATAAAATGTTTAAATCTTGAAAAAAAATTTAGTACATGACATGACATGTTATTTGATATTGATGGTTTAGATTTATTTTTAGAATTAAAAGTTTTAAAATCCAGAATTAGAAGTGAACCTTATAAAAAAATTAAATTGTTGTACTAATGAATGAATAGCTTATAAAATATTATTAGCTATATTTATTAGTGTAGCTTCAACATAAAGAAGTTTTTTTATCAAAATTAATAAAGTTTATTTACGTTCATCAATATATCAAGAAAAATTAAATAATTTAATAATTTTATCAATTAAAAAATTATTATTATTAAAACTTAAATATAAAATTTCAATTAATATTTTACATCTAAAAAAATTAGAAAACTAAATTTGTATAAAAATATTTTTTATATTAATATTTTTTAAAAAAATTAAACCCAACAACTTGTCGGTTTCTAGTCAAAATGAAAAAGAGTGAAAAAAATTTATTTTTTTTTAATTATTAAAGGCCTAAATTTTTTATTTTTTATTTTTTTTCCTAAGGCCGAGATAGCAGATCCCCTTAGTTAATGTTAAATAGAATACAACTAATTAATAGAAAAGTATAAATTATAATTATTTTTTGATAAAAAAATTAATTTGTATTTATATGGTAGAATAACTTCTATAATCATATAGCAGGATCCCATAACTGCTAAAATTATATTTAATTAATTTTATTATAATGTAATAGTTACAAAAATATGTCAAAAATAAAGATATTTTTAAAAATAAAAATAAATTTATTGGAGATAGAGTGTTATTTTGCTGATAAATGGGAAAAAAAATATTTTTTTGTCAATTCAATAAAAACAAAATAGATTCCTGTTTTTATTTTGTCCTCTCCAAAGAGCACTCAATCGTGTAAAAATAAAAAATAAAACCATGCCCTTATTGGCATTTTCGCTAAAAAATCTCCTAGTTATTTTAATAAATTAAAATAATACTTTAATATACTTGTCATTCTAAAATTATCTTTGTTTTAACATAGCAATTATAACATAACATAAAATAAAATTAGACTAATTTAAATAAATTATTATATTAAAAAATAAGTTTTATTAACTTAGTTAAGGTTATTCAAAAGTGGATCCAACTTTAATACTAAAAGCTGATTAGGAGATTAAAAGGATGAAGATAGTGTGTGAGAGAGTTTTTTGTTATTTAATAGTGATTCTTATATAGATTTTTTTAAAGTTAGTGAAAAATTAAAGTACGAATGTTTAAAAATAAAAGTTAAAAATAAATATAAAGTAAAATTTAAATGTTTGATCAATAATTACTTTCAAACTTAATTTTATTAATTAAATAACAATAATACCTTTAAATTATATATATTCATCTTTTTAATTTTCTAAATATAATTTTGATACATCTTCAATATGTTTATATCATTATTATATTTTAAATATTTATCAAAATTAACTTTTTAAACCATTAATATTTGAAAATATATAAAATCAATAAAATTATAAATATAAAAAATAATAAAATTTAGGTAAAAAATGTGATAATAATTATGTAAAATGTTAACTTTATTAAGAATATAAATGTCAACTTTTAATTTTGTATACACTCGCAAAAATAGAAACAAAAAAATATCAAATTTTTATTTCTATCTTTTGAGTAAAAATTATATAAGCTGAAGTAGAGACATTCACAAACACTAAGGGGTACTTGGTAGGTGGGTTTAGAAGTCTGGAACGGGAATAAAATCTGTTTTATTTCCATTCTTGATGCTTAGTAGACGAGAATCGAAATTAAAATATAAGTTGGATACCCTTAATTTCATAACCCAACCCTCCATAGGTTATCGCTAAACTTATTTCCCCCTCAATCAAATCCATTGTCATTCACATTGCCAAATATATACTAAACGTCCCACTAAAAAGTACTTCCGTATAGCTAGAATCTAATAAATATTTCGTAGAAGCTCTACCAAATACTCCCGAAGGGGATCAAAAAGTGCCAAGAAGCATACAATTCGAATGGCTCTCCGGTTCTCTTAATTCTCTTGTCCAAACCACATATGAGATTGCATAAAATATCATTTCTAAAGCATTTTTACAGAATCTTATCACTGAAATAAAAACGGTGAAAATATCTTTTAAGAATTTCTTGAATTCTATATAATCTAGGTCTAATGCATCTGGGTCTAAGGTCCAATTGAATCAAAATAAATAATATGTTCGACATCTAAATTTCAACAAATTCAGTATCATTTTTATATAAATTATTTTGAAGCATAAGTGATAGATTTCAAAGTGAGAATCACAAGAATCCTAAACCATTTATGCATAATGAGATTCTGACCAAAAATCATATAACACAGAGTGCCAGTATAGCCACACTGTTGCCGAGTTCTTACGAGAGATAAAGAACATTTTCTTTTCTACTGCAAAATATAAATGATAAAAAGTTTCGACTCTTAATTTTACAGAGCACAAATGAATAAGGGGAAATTTGATCGTAAGAAAAAAATTCAAATCATTAGCAAATATTCAAAAGGTATAATACTACTACTAGCCATAGAGATCCAGGTTCAGCATGAATTTTCTACCCAGAAATATATCCATTTTATCATCAATCGAGAACTTTGCTAGAGTCGTAGGTACATCGATGCTAAAACCACTGTACAAATTTATTTTCTAGGAAATTAGAATAAAATAAATTGTCATCCTCAAGTAGACACCAAAGATGGTAATAGATAAAGGCCAATGTAACATGTTCAAACAGAACGCCAATAATTCAAAGGGTTTCCTAGATCAATTAGAGGCTCTGACTAGATATATATGTTTAGCTACGAAACTGATGCCTACTGAATTTCTTTGGCTCTTAAGCCAAAAGGAACAAACCAAAGGAGGAAGAAGCCAGCAGTAAAACAGTATTGTTCAAGTTCAGCAGGAAACATGATTCAACTTGAGAATACAATTAAACTCAATTTGAGGTAGATCGCAGAATCCGTAGCCTCACTGGTGTCTTTGAGGGACTAACCCTGAAATTAATTCATGAATTCAGAATTTTATGTAAGATGTTTCAAGGTACCACTTTTGGCGGCAAGTATTAGGATTAGCTAAAAAGAATAGTATATATACCTGATGGGCAAAGTTCCTAGAACATTGCCACTACAAGTCAAAGCTGCAATTGCACTTTCTGCCTGCGATATCCATTAGAGAGAACTTGAACATTCTTGGCACAAAGTGTGCAAAAATTATAAAAAGTAATAGCCATAGTTCCATGAACAAGAGTGATACGATAACTTGGATAATGCATAACTGTTCTTTCCAGTTTAGTAACACTATTAGATGAATGCAGTATGGAAAATCCCAAGACATCGTTGGATGTATTGAGTATCAAACTCAGAATCATCCATTTTGGAAAACCATAGATCTTCTATGAGGAGGGCTTGTCAATCCAAAATTTTGGATGTCAACAGAAGATTTACCATGATTTTGATATTTATCATTCTTACATTTAAGCATGAATTCAGAACAAGCTTTCTTTATCTTACCTTTTAGAGCTACATGAAATTTCTCATTTTATTCTTTCTAAAAATCCACAGATGTATCTGAATATTCCTAACTTAGCAGTTGCATTTTTTATTCCGAGAGGCAAATGGAATAAGACAAAACTTATGATGCTATCTGTTCACCATTCCACCTCACTTACGAATTACAGTGAGTCCTGTATGCTAATAGTAAATTAGTAATAGCAAAATATGTAACATTTAGAGGAATTTCATCTCTTCTATTCTACTTCTGATACCCATAACCCATTCATTCCTTCATAATACTTCGCACCATTTTAATATATGGACATTCAGGTCTTTTATTAGTAGTAGGCTTTCAGTAGTTAATATTAAAACAAAAATTCCTGCAAAAGAATTTTCTCAATAGTTTTTGTTGAATCTATCAAAAGTGCATTTACAATGATGCACTCATGTCATCCAATATATTTTGCTTGAAAAGACAGGTAAATTGTTTCAAATCCTCAAGATACTTAAATATGACAACAATTAAAAGAACTTTATTCTTTTTTACATTTTTGTCCATCGTTGCTGTCATTATTTCCCTAGATTTGCTAAAACTCAACAAATCTATCCCGCCCTTTGAATGCTATTTTCCTGAATAGCCAGTTTTATCCCTATAATCATATACTAATTTCTTAATATAATTTCCAAACATAGTCTGATAATGCCTTCATTTCGTACCATATATATGAAAGACCTCCAAGCCAAACCTTCACTTTGTGAGGGTCTAGACAGTGGAAATGACATGAAATGCTTTATGCTTGTTCTTGAATCATGAAGTTGGAGTTAGAATAGTAATTCCAATATGTTAGTAGACTGCTATTAATGGAGAGTATAAGAGGTGGAAATTCCATGGAGGAGACTCAAATAACCGGGATTCATGACTTACGGTTATTGCAAAAGAGGTGGGATTAGAATTCCATCAAATCACAAATATGGAATTGAACATGTATTCAAAAAATGAGATCTGTGCTGCCAAATCTCAAGAAAATAAGAGTAAAAGATTCAACATAATACTGAATACACGTAATCAATTTGATCTGAACCCTTCATCACATTAGAATGATACATAAACACAGACTATGACATGCATTTTCTTGATCTATTTGTACACGACTGTATATGGTGAACTTTATAGAGTGGGACCATTAAAAATTTCCTTAACTACGAGAAATGCTGTCCTGAGTACAACTAAAAATATGCTATTGTGTAGAGCTAAATGACAAGAGAAGATTTGTGAAGCTTGTCCAAGAATAGTAAGACATGACCTGTGGAAAACTTCCAACTTATTAGAAATTTACTAAACATATCCACCAAAGAAATTTTCTGATTGTAGAGAGTAATAATACTAGTAAGAATAATGTACGTCAAACCACCAAAATCTTGCAATGACTTGCAAGACCTTAGAAGAATTTTCCTGATGTTGTTCTGACAGAATCAAAAGGTGGTCAGAAATGTAGATATGCATAGAAGTGACATCAGTGATGCCTTACTCTTCTGTTAAATATCCTTTACAAGTAATTCAATGCCAGTGTCGGTGAGTTATCATATAGCCATGACACTAGATTGCAAGCAGTCTGATCTATAGGGTTTAGGGTCAAGAAATGAAGCAAGTAAATAAACTTTCATATAAAATGCCAGAATTGGAATATCTCTATTTAGTAAACCAAAATATAATATCTGTAAAATGTTTTTGTCTCGCCGATATTCTGAACCATGGAAGAACTACCTAAGGTGTTTGCAATAACCAACAGAAGCTATTGTGAGAAAATTAGGAAAATATCATGTGTCCAATGCTGAAAGTTGTGCCTCCCATACGACAAAGAGGTATCTGATCATTAAAAAACAGCTGTCCTTAATTCAATGCAGAAAATTCTACTAGCAGAGATAATGTGGTTAAATAAAACAATTCTACTAGCCTCTGAAAACAGTATCTTTCCAAGTGGCTAGGTGGGTACTCTGCCATAGTTTTTTGCGTGATTAAGATGAGCCAAAAGTTATTATGGGCAGTTCATCCACAATGCATCAAAGGAAATTAAATGGTGGCTTTGGCTGCCTGAGTTGGTCCCTCAGGGCTGATTTTGCCTTTTTTTTTTAAAATTAATTTGCAGGCTGTTTGAATAGCTTGAGCTACTGTTTCAAGTTTATCATCTTCTGAAAGTATTGCCATGACAGAATAGCAAGATATCATTGGCATATTGGAAAGAGAAAGCCGCTAGGAATTTTATGTTTTTAAACTCCATGAATCATGTTCCCTTTACTGTATTAAATATGAATCTGAAGGCCAATTTTACTAAAATATCAAATACTAAATATTAATATAACAAGTGTGAAGACCGATCAAATCCGAGGAATTGTAACTCTCGGATAATGGTAGTAATGGAGATAATGGGGTTAGTGGGATCATGGGGAATGTGGAAATAAAGGGGTTAGTTAATGGGGAAATAATAGAGTTAGTGGATGTGGAGATTCGGGTTTGAGTAGAAGATCAAAACTTCACCCCTATAAATAACCATACACCATTTAAAGAAAAATCTTCATAGTAAGAGAAGACAGATTCCCGACATAATTATTTTGGCAAAGAAGGAAAAGTCACCCGCGTATCAATTTCTAAGGAGTGTTGTAAGTGTTTATTATGCAAATTATGAGTTCCCAAAGTGATAGTTTTATTTTCTAAAAATTGTTTTGTTTCACTACTGTTATTACCGATTGCTGGATTATTACTGACTACTATCATTACTAGAATTTTGGACACTAAATTGATCATGAACTAAATGGTAGGGATACGTATTAACACTACTGATTACTAAATTATTACTGATTACCCCATATCTCCTTTAGGAGAGATAATTCTCGAGAGCTGATAACAGTTTAAGCCATGAGTAACATGATTTAATTTCAATGCCTACGTTAACATCTGTGTTGAGATTATTGTTATTTTACTATTGAAAAACTACTACTTTTTCAAGAACTATAGTATTTGTATTTTATCCTCCGCTTGCTGAGTGACACTCACTCCTACAATCCGTTTCAGTTAGAGATGAAATTGAAACAGAGAATGAGATCAAGGATCGAGAGCAAGTCGAGTTCTGGGATGGTGAATCCACTCTAATTACTTACAAAAGATTAGAATTCTGCTTTCACACTGAATTACCAACCTTTCCTCTAGGAGGGATAATTCTAGAGAGCTGATATCAATTTAAGTCATGAGGAATATGATTTAATTTCAGTGCCTACGTTAACATCTGTGTTGAGATTATTGCTATTTTACTACTGAAAAACTACTGTTTTTTCAAGAACTACAGTATTTGTGTTTTATCCCCCGCTTACTGAGTAACTCACTCACCCATTACAATCTGTTTTAGTTAGAGACAAAATTGGAACCAAGAATGAGATCGACGATCGAGAGAAGTCAAGTTCTAGGGATGGTGAATCCGCTCTAATTACTGACAAGAACATTAGAATTATGCGTCATACTAAACTCTTAATTTAAGTGAATGTAATTTAATTCGTTCGAATGGTGAAAACCGTACTATTTATTTTGGGAATGAAAAGACGGATTTTCTTTGACAATTACTATACAACTAAGGTTAGTTGTTTTCGAATTTTGGATTTGAAAGCAACACTAATATCACCGGTCATGGAGAGTGACAACAAGAACCATCATAATCTAATCAGATGAATAGTGTGGGATGGTAAAAGGACAACGGTGACAAGATTGATTCCAAATTTAGATCATCTGGTATTGGTTAAGGTCTTTACTGTTTAACTTAGCTTAAGTTTGTTAATACAACCTAAATGGTCTATTATTGGTTTGAGTAGCCTGCTGCAAGCACATTATCACAATGCGGATGCAATTATCACAAAATGCATTACCTCTACCATTATACTCTATTATGTCACTGATTTCCACAACCACAACCCACCATAAAAGATGCGGTCATTGCCTTTTCTCTGTGTTCAATATTTGATGTGTACCACAACAGAGCAAAAAAGAGATCTTTAACAAGCAAAATTTTTGGATAGAAATGGCAAGGAATTCTGTTATTAAAGCAGCTGAGGCGACTACAAAAGAATACAGAATATCAATAGCCACTTAACAGTGATAGAACAAAAGACATTACAGAAAGGAATGAACATTAAAACTAATCTTCAAATTCTAGATGAAGCAATAAATACCTGAGCAAATTCAACAAATGCAATACGAGTTGAGTGTATATTATCGCCAAGGAGTCTCAGACGAGAAACCTGAACAGAAACTGATTAACTTAGTTTCACGGTAGCCTTTATCACAATTACCAAAATGCCAGTTTAATGGAAGTAGACTGACCTCACCGCAGCGTTGTTCGAAGAAAGCTTTCACATCCATTTGAGTTACCTGCAACAAAAGATAAAGTTATAATCATGGAAAGATTATTCTAGTGAAACGTAGTGAGAAGTTTAAAGTCTGTTTGTGCTAAGCCATTCATGCCATAAAACTGTAACAACACAAGATGATTTGACACTGAAATAAAGGGGGCGGATCCAATATACCTTTTTGTCAATGTTTGTACAGTAAACTGTCCTGATGACCATTTCCTCTTCATAGTTGGACTGTTTGATATCACAACAGTTGATAAAATTTCAAGAAAATTAATAATGCATACATTTCTATTTTTGTGCAACCTAGAAAATATTGATGGAAATAACTTTAAGTTCAGGTGAGAAAGAATGAAAACCAACTTGCCTTAGGAAGAAAACTTGGATTGACAGGTACTATTGCAGTCTTTGAAGGTAAAACTTTCACTGGGTAGTAACCAAACACAGTACCACCAAGGTTCAAAGCTGCCCTTGCACCATCTAATAACAAATATCCATTGGTTTAGCATCTTTGTGACATGTATTTCCATGAAAAGAAATAAAATTTATGAACTCACACTCATCTGAAAACTCTATAAAGGCAAAGCGAAGAAAAGAATGAGGATCACCACATATACGACAATCAACTACCTGAAAAGCACATAAATGTCAAAATAGTCAAAGAAAGGTGTGGTACAACCACTCATTTTGCTTCACATGTCTACAATGATAGGCAATAAAGAAACATGAATGACAAACTTAAAAAAAAATGATAATTTAAACAAAAACTAGATGTGTGAAGGACACTGCTTTTTTTTTTTTCATATGCCAATGTCTCTTTGCACATTGATTAATGGCATGTATGTTTATTATGGTTTTGACCAAAATGGCATCAAAAGTATTCAAACTATCTAAATCTGCAGCAAGGAGAAACAAATTGCCAGTGCATTCCTTAAGTACACATTTTTCAAGCTGAAACTGTTTTAAACAGAACGCTACTCTAAAATATCAAGGGTATCTTAAGGAGAATAAGGTTGATGAGTAAGGAAAATTAGAAGAGCGACTTAACAACAGAGTGAAAGTTGTTAAAACAAACAAGTAACTAATATAATACAAAATAATATATTATGTTATTTCATAAAAAGAAAAATTCAGTAACTCAACTCCTGTTGTAATTTGTGGACAGAGAGACTGCTATTGTGCTTAACATATTTATAAACAACTACAGACTACTGTAAGTCCCAATTATTCTGGATTTTGCTACAATGCTACATGAATCTTATCCTGTCATTGAACTATTATAAGGCTATATTATTACTTATATCAAGATTCTGAATCATTTTTCATTGTGTTAAGTAGGATTTGTTTTTTTTTTAAAATAAGTTTCCATATCTTTGATTCTAATCAACTCAACTTGTCTGCCTATAAAACAATCATTGTTTCTAAACATGTTTCTACCATGTTAATATGGTTCCTCTACTTGTTTAACCAATTGGTCCCTCCCGAAATAGTAGTATTTTTTAATTTTTTTCATTCTCATCTTTACAACACTAATATCATGTATGTGTTATTTCCTAACTGTCGCACATAAAGTTCCACTAGTTGTGACCGAATCTTACTAAACTTATCTTTTAGCCGAAGAGGCACATGGCAGTTGCACAAGACTCCTGAATGAAAATATTACCTACGTCAATTAGAAAATTCTACAATTTATTTTATTTGTCAATTCAGAGTTGCCAAATAGAAAAATAAATCACTTTTTAGACTGCATAATCTATAGCAAGTTATTCCACACAAAGGAAAATTAGCAGGATGAATGCCTGATTAATTACTTGAGGATGATACAGAATAAAATGGAAAAATTAGATTAGCTTGCACCCACTTCTGTCAGTGAATAAATGACTTCCTTAATTAAGTTGACCAAATTGTACTGCATCTATTAACTATATTGTACTATTAATTGGCAGTTGCAAAACACCAACTAATTCAAGTTTCCTATGTATTTCAATTTATTAAGGCTGCATCCAAATGCCAATAGACCCAAATATGGTCCAACCCTTCCTCGGACTTGCATTGGTGAGAGCTTCGTGCACCCTTTTTTTTCAACAATATATAAAATTCATTACAAGTGCAAACCATATTAAGCTAAACAAAAGTAACAATAAATCACTTTCTAAGACAATGGACTTTTCACAATAGAAGAACAAGGTATATATCACAACTATTTAGTATAGCCTACATGGACCTTATCTTGTCATCGAGCTCTATGTAACTCTATATTGCAATTATTACACAAGCCATTTAAGTTTTTAATTTTCTTTAGTCTTTCTTTATTAACCTTTAGTTTTATTAGATTTAGCTTGTGTAAATAGAGAATGAGAATATTATTGGCTGAAAAATGCCATAGATATCACAGGTTAGTTGCTTATTCATGTCAATATATTTTGATTTTTCTTACTAATTTAAGATGAGAGCATTTGTCTATAATTGGCTAGTTAGCATTTTGCATCACTGTGTAACTCTTAACAAAATAACATTGTTGTTATCGATATAAAGGGAGATGGTCATGGAAAAAACAAAATGTTTTGAGATTCCTAAATAGGAAAATAAATAAAGAAATAGCTTACTACAATGCATCTACATTTAGATGCAAGTCACATTGAAGAAATGTTTCATGTAGTGGTAATATCAAAGTCTTTGATCAGAGTTGGCAATATTAGAAAATGTGTTTTACACTAATTTAAGAGAGCATTTATTCAAAAGTTTTTAGTCAACAATTTGCATCACTGTGTGACTCTAAGAAAATAACTTTGTCGTTAGCAAATAGAGAGATGTACATGTAAATAAAAATTGGGTTGTTGAGATTCCAACATAGCCAGATATTTAAGGAAATAATTTACTACATCGCATCAACATAAATGTAAGACACACTCAGAAATGTTTCAGATAGCTGTAATTTGAGAAACATACCTCGCCATAGTTAGAAAATATTTCAGCAAGATTCTCTTCAGTCACCTGATATATGTTTGCCAAAGTCCCCATTAGATTATTAGAAACAGCCAATTATAGAAAGAAACTATCCTTCGAGAAATTATGATAAACGGATAACTAGAAGAATGTGACGTTAATCAATGACAAAATTAACAGCAAATTTTTTTATGAAAACTGACTCACTTGACAATCAATGTCTGATACATAAACAGTTCGCCTAATGCTATCTTCCCTCACAGCTCTTCTGGATCTATCATTCATCCTCCACCGCCCCTGATCATAACCATTCCTCCTCTAGCAAGAATGAAAAAGGCAGGGCATTTCCATAAAAAAAAAAAAAGGTTTAAAAACTCTGTTCTATATAAAAGCAACTAAGAGAACGTGCTAGTGCAATAAATTTATATAATTGGAGAGGAAGAAATACCCTTCCAAAATTCAACCTCATCTACCTTCTTTTACTTCTTTAAGACGAAGATAAATTTACGATGCAGAGTTTTAAAAAAAAAAAAATAGTAATTTTGGAACAGAATAAACCCAAAGCCTCTGTTTGCCTCTGACAAACAAAATATTGCTTCGATCGTAGACATTGGAAATAAACGATACGAAATAAAACATGAATTCAACCAAAAAGGTTTTAAAAAGAAAAAGAAAAGAAATTACTCGGCGATTAGGCTGATTATTCGCTGAACCATCACTACTGGAATCCCTACTGGTGCCGCCATTGCTAGCTGGTCCATATCCATGAAAAGCACTCGCCGCCACAAAAACGGGCGCACCGGGGGAAAGCCGATCGTCGGGTTTCTGACCGCCGGCGGAAGCATAATTCGAAGGGAAAAACTCCTTGGCGGCCGGGTTCAATTTGGAAAGTAAGTGGGAGAACTTCGTCCCCATCCCGTCCTGACATTCGACCGGCGCCGCCTTCTCGCAGCGGGCGAACTGATCCTCCGCTGCGATCGCTTGCTCCGCCACCGCCGCCATCCAAAAATACCGAAAAAAAAACGCGACCAATAAACCGATCAACTCTTGGCGGAATAATTTGATCGAAAACGAACAGGAAATCCAAGTGATCGAGTGACAAATATCATCAACAATCGACTTCGATCGCCATTGCTGGGCTACTCTCGAGTTTTCTCTTGGAAATCTAAAGAAAAGAAGGGAAACAAAAAAAAAACTGGGGCCGAGCGAAATGCAATAGAAGAGAGAGACGATGAGGACGAGACCCTGCAAGCATAACTTGTTATAAATAGTAGGTTTCTTTTCCAAAATTATTCATTAATATTTTTGGATTAAAACGCTTTTTATTCTCCGAAATTGATTTTTGTTCGAGAAGAAAAAAACTGACAAAATGAATTTTCAACGGAAAAAAACATTTTAGAATTTTTATAACAGAAAAAAAGGAAGAAAGGAAAAGCAATGGACCCAAATGATGGGCCACCGTGGATTTGTTATAAAACAAGGGATGTTGCTGGAATTGAACAGCGTATTTTTTATCCTTTTTATGGACTTTTCTGGAAGTTTGTTGGGCTCATTTGCGGCGGTACGTCAATCCGAGGCATTTTTCGATGTCGTCCTTATTCTTACATAATTCCGAATTTAATCTTTCAAAGTTTAAAAACGTAATATTTTTTAAACATATCTTCAAGCTTTAATAGCTTTCTTTTTAAAATATTCCTATGACTTTATTAACAACCCTAATATCTTCACTTTACTATTTAAATATCTCTCTCCGTCAATAAGTAGATATTTTGAGTATAATTTAAAAACTTAAATAAAAAATGATTTTCAAAAGTCTTTAATAATTTTTAAAATTGTATCATTTTTTATATATTTGAGTAAAAATTAAAAAAACACCTAATTATCAAAATTAAAATCGTTGTGCATGTGTTTTTTAAAGCTAAAAGGGTGTCCTATTATATTTTCCATATTGAAATTTTTACGTTATTAATATAGATGTGGCGCTTAAGTGTAACGGTTATAACTTGTAAAATAAATTAATTTAATTTATTCAAAAATTCTATACCTCTATATATACATATAATAATTATTAATTTAATTAAAATTATTTAAATTTGATCAAAATAATTTAACCAATATAGTCAGTGTAAAAATTATCATAACAATGATTGATTAGCTATTAGCAAATGTTAATTGATTGCTAAGTATTATAGTAATCAATCATATTGTTACGGACATTGGAAGGTATTATAATATTAGTGAGAAATTTACAGTTTGATTCATAATTATGATGTATTTGTAGAGGTTTTTTTTAAATAGGACACGTAATCATAAGATCGTCTCAAATTCGATATTAGCTAGTTTATTATTTTTTACTATAACATTTTTAGATGGATTAATTCGATTGAAATTATTTTAATGAGTTCAAGTATTCTTTTTAAGTTATTAAAGATTTTTTTTATATGGAAATATTTTATGTATAAATTTTGTAATCAAATCAAATTTATTTATTTATTTATTTGAGACGTTATAGTAATTACTTTGTAAATGTTATGTGTTATTGCTGCTCATACTTATTATAATAATATTAAAATAAATATAACAATCAATATGTAAAATATGATGGGACGTCTTTATACTTTTGAAAAGAACAACTTTGGCAATTCTAATAACAATTAGAAACATTTTTAAATTTTTAACCATATATTTTACAAATCTTTATTACAAAGTTTAATCTTAATTTAGCACAATTTTTTTTAAATATATATATATATTTTTTACATAATCAATGTCAGTATTAAAATGCATCATAGCCATTGTGAGAATTTTAAAATTTATAAACAAAAATTATCAAATGTTAATTAGAGTGCAGTTATTTTTTTTTTTTAAGGAAATGAATTTGGAATTTAAATCGAAGGGAAGGTATCCCATTAGGAAGGTGACAAATAAGAAAATGGTTTGGCAGTGGGTCCCATTAGAATAATTAAGTGAATGGACTGACCGATCAATCATGAATATGTTGTATACCAACCAAGCCCTAATTCTTTATTTAATCACAGAGCGAGATCCAATTCTGGTTAAGAAATTTTGCATTTCAGTCGGTAAATTTTCGAAAATAAATTCATCGTCTATTTTATATTTCTAAAAAAAAAAGAAATTGCAAATTTTAACGCGGTGGGGCCTGACCATAAATTTGTTTTTTTTTTTTAAACTCAAGTCCATATCAACGCCAGTAGCACAGGATGATCTTATTTTTGGTGTCATCGAGGCATGGAACTACTTCGTATCCTTAAACTGTGTGACACATTTTATTTTTATTTTTTTAAAATATTATGTGATAATTGATAATATCTCTTATTTAGTATGAATGACAAGGGATTAGATTTATGACAGATTTTATATTCTCCGCCGTACTCATTTATCCATAAGTATAAAATATAGAATATCTTATGGGAATTAGATATTTTTTAAATTTATAATTTTTTAAATTTCTATCCAACTATTATTTTAAAAATATATATATTAAAATTAATATTATATATATATATATATATAATTTAATTAGATATTCAAGTCGGATATTGATAATCCTTCTATATTTTTCATCATTAAGATAGGTTTAGATAAAATTATCATCCTTAATATATGAAGACTCCTTCCAAGATCCGAATTTATTTTCCTTTTTGAAAATAAAATATTTTAAATAAGTTTTTCCTTTTAAAAATATAATAATAATATTATTATTATTAAATATTATAGTTTAGCCTTAAATTTATATTTAAATCATAATGTAAACTACAGATCATTTTGAGTAAACTAGGTACCTCTTTTTCCTCGTTTGTCTTAAAGGAAAAATACTTTTCCCTTGCTCGTTCTTCAAGATAAAGAGCAACCGTTTAAATATTTTGCTGACTTGATTAAAAACTTAGACAGAAATTAATAAGTACAGTTCGTTTATTTTCCACTGGAGTAAATAAATTCATGCGGGGTAGATGGAAAGTCAACCGAAGAGGTGGAATTTTTTAGCGCATTTTTTGTCCATAATTTTTAATTTCTTCGATTCAAAGGTTCTTCTTAATTGAGATAAGGAGAGATGAGGAATTATGGAATAAAGGATCCAGACTAATACTTTTGAGTTTTTCATTTTTTTATTTTTGTTTTTTTTTAAGAAGGAAAAGGAAAAAAAGGAATGTCACCCCTTCCCTCGATACGGTATCCTCTCCTCCCTCATTGCCTCAGTTGAGAGGTCCCCTTTTCTCAGTCCGCCATTACCGTCCTTTTCTCACAATACTTACATTTTAACATTCTTCCTCATTTTTCTAGTTCTCACAAGCTCTCTAGGCGATCCAGGAACGCTCAACAATTTTCTTCTACAGCTTCGCAGGCTCCTCTAATAACCTCATCTTCCTCCTGATCATGACGACTTAGTCAATATCAGTGACACCTCAACCAATGGCTCATCCTCTCGCAATCTCAGACAGAATAAAATTGGCACCGTATATGGAAACGTATATCCGAACCAAGACATTGAGATGAATGACACCAGAAAGCTACCTACCATCACCATAACTAAGGATTTCAACAAACCCGTTACCGCCACGCTAAGAGCAAAATTTCTTATACGTTATTTTCATTCAAACATTGCACCAGAAGTCCACAAGCCTTCAGCCCAGCGAGATCCTTACTCTCCGTATCCTCGGTCATCACATAAAGTCCAAATTAAGTCAAGTTTTTATATATATCGGTCTACCGATCAATGTGATTTTTTATGGATTGACTTGGTGATTTGCCTTCATTATCAAGCCTGGTTTCCTATTATATTCCCTACCTCAACGGGATCGAGTTATTCTCTTCTCGACTCCACGGACACTTGGGACTCGAGGGATTGAATCATTCTATCAACGAGATCCTCTCCTCGACTCTGTGGGGATTCGGGAGTCGAGGGATTGAACTATTCTAGTCTCAACAGGATTGAGTTATTCTCTCCCTCAGCGGAATTGAGTCATATTATTTTTTCTCCCTGACTCCGCGAGCATTTGAGAGTCGAGGGATCTAGTTATTTATTGTCTCAGCGGGATTGAGTTAGTCTCTCCCTTAGCGGGATTGAGTCATATTATATTTTATATTATTTTCTCTCCCTGACTCCGCGGGGCATTCGGGAGTCGAGGAATAGAGTTATTCATTCTCTCAGAAGGATTCTCTCCCTGACTCCTTGGGCATTCGGGAGTCGACGGATTAAGTTATTCTCACCCAGTGGCGTAGCCAGGATTATCAGTCAGAAGGGGCAATTTTGACTAAGAGAAGTGATTTTTGAAAATTTCAAATATGTAGGTCAATTTTCTCAATCAAAAGCATAAAGTTCTAATTTAAAGAGTGGAAAGTGAAATCTCCAAAGTTTATCTTTGACTTAAAGTTCAAGAATCACATATGATCTCGCTTTATTATAATATTTAGCATTCTTATACATGAGATCTTATCTAAATAATCATCCTAATTAGTTTTAAATCTATCAAAGTCGTTTAAACCTTAAACTTTATTCGACCATAATTTGACCAA
>JBAMIE010086673.1:0-17024 GCA_037177295.1 Kaempferia parviflora | reverse complement strand
ATGCGCTACCTACAAGTTTAGACAACTATGGTTATGGCTTAGAAATATAACATGTAAAAAAATATTTTTAAAAGATTTTTTAAAAATATTTTTTATTATTAGAGTATGATACTAAAATCCATTAGTGTTTAGTGCAAAAAGGGAACATTTTTTAAAGTCAGCAAATATAATTAACTTGCTATACTGCCTTTTATTTTATTATTATTATTTTTTAATTGTGGCATTTTTTTCAGGTACTTTAAGTGTTTAAGTCATTGGATTCTCCTGTGTTTTCCTGCAATTGTTTATTTTCCTCTGTTTTGAAAACATGTGATTGATCTTTGACTGCTAGAAAATAATCCAGTAATCAAGTCAGTCTCTCTGACCTTTTCCACCTTCTGTTCTTCATTTGCTGATTAATGATTACTATTTTACTACAACTTAAACTTGATGGTGTCTATAGAACATGGTTCTTCAGTAAAGTTTATTGATCCAAGAATTAGAATGTTATATATATATATATAGATATATATTGTTGCAAAAGAAAAATACTGGAATGATTTAGAAGTGTTTATGAATCTCACAACCTACTGGTATCGAATTATGTTTATCGTATCTCACAACATACAAATTTAAATGGGCATTAAACTTAAGCAGCTAAATGTATCAGGAAAAAAATGAGTGTGGATCTAGAACAACATCGAGATTTCTGTCTCTTCCATGAATATCCCTACAACCTTTCCGTTTTCTACACTGCCATTGTAGTCAAGAACACTGGAAAACCTTCGGGCCACGCCGATTGCATTGTGGATCATTCACTGCCGTGTTTTTGCTTCATTGCGATCTCAGTTGATGTCGATTGCTGCGTAATCTCCACCTGCTGCTTCCTTCAGCGCTTCAATCCTGTCCAGAGCTTCTCCTATCTCGCACCGCTTCTCGTCATCTTCCTCGCAGCAATCTAATCCGATCTGCAGCAACTCGATCAGCTCTTCCTTCGCCGCCGCCGCCGGCGTTGGCTTTACCTCTCCGTCGAGCACCTTGCTCGCCCATTCCTCTCGAGGGACGGAGCTCACCAGGGCCAGCAAGTCTGTCCCTCCCTTCTCCGTGGCGGGCACTTTCCCTGTCAGGATCTCGAGTATGAGCATTCCCAAGCTCCAGACGTCGCTCTTCTTGCACGTCCTCTCTTGTTTCTTGTACTCGGGGCACTTGAACGCCGTCATGAATTGGGCGGCGTGCGGCGGGTTCATCACCGGAATCAGGGCGAAGTCGGTGAGCAGTGGCTGGAGGGAGTCGTCGAGGAGGACGTTGGTGGACTTGAGGTGGCCGTGGGGCACGCTTAGCATCTGCAGCTCTTCGTACAGGTAATTTAACCCTTTGGCTACTCCTTTCACGATCTTCAATCGAGTGCACCAGTCAAGCGATGCTTTCAGTCGAGAGCCGTGGAGGAGATCCGCCAAGCTCCGTTTGACGCCATAGCCAGTGACCAACAGCTTCTCATCCTTCCTGTAATAGTATGCTACCAATGGCAGCAGATTTGGGTGGGACAACCTTCCTAGCCGTCTCATATGCTCGTCGAAGTCCTCCTTCCCTACTCTGTTCATGTTCCTAAACCTTTTGACCACCATGGCCGTGCCGTTCGGCAAGGCGGCCTTGTAGGAGGTGACGAAGTTGCCGGTGGCCAACACCTCTGCAGAGGACTTGAGCAGGTCTTTCAGCTCGAACCTCCCTATGCCTTCTTTCACGAAGATCAACCTTCCTTGGTCGGTCTCCTTTGTGGACTTCTTGCTGGTGGTGCTCCCGCCGCCGGAGCGCGTTGTTCCCTCCTCCATCATTTCTTCCTTGGTTGGCGCGGGCTTGGAGTTCCTTACTACCGCAACATTATTCTCCGGCGGCTGGCGACGAGTCGAGAGTATGATGGCGAGAGTGGCTAGGACTAGACTGAGGACTACCATCGACGACATTTGAAGAAAGGGCTGGTTGGATGATGGAGATGACGGCGAAGATGACGACGACGATGACAACGGTGAACATGAAATTTGAAGAGGTTTGCCGCACAAGCCTTTGTTATCTGTGATGAAATCGCCACAGAATTAAATTACAATAGAAATTTTTATAATTTGAGGTTTTTAGAAGATGATAAACCTGAAAAGAGACCAGCGTCCATATTGCTGATGCCCGCCGGGATGCTTCCCTCCAAGTTATTGTTCGACAAGTTCACCATCTTCAACTCGTTCGACCGGAGCTGTGGGATCGCGCCGGTGAACCTGTTGCCGTCCAGCCCCAGCTCAAGTAGCCTCGGCAGCCCGGCGACAGAGGCCGGAATCGCGCCCGTGAATTGGTTGTTGGACAGGTACAGCTTCTTCAGCCAACTCATGCCGGCGAACGACGCGTCGGGAAGCTCGCCGGAGAACTTGTTCCTCGACAGGTACACGGCTTTCAGGCTTGTGAGCTTCCCGAACTCCGGCATTGTCCCGGCGAAGCCGTTGTTTATGATGCTGAAGGAGCGGAGCTGAGGCAGGGCCGCGAGGGGGCCGACGTCGATCACGCCGGCGAGGTTCATGTTCTCGAGCCGAAGCGCGTCGACGCTGCCTTGATTGTCGCAGAGGACGCCGACCCACTTGGTCACGTTGCCGGAGCAAGGGTCGGTGTCGGGGACCCAGCTGCTGAGGGAGCCGGAGTTGTCGATGATCGTGGCCTTGAAGGCGAAGAGGACGTCGGCGTCAGGGGAAGCGAGGGAGAGTCGGACGAGGAGAAGGACTGCGACGAGGAGCGGGAGCGGCCGCCGACCATCCATGGTGCTCGGCGACCGTCCGACTGGGGCGCGCGAGCAGCGGGAACGAGACGCGATTGATTGGGGAGGCGTTCGTCGAGAGATTTGAGGAGGGTGGGGGGATTTGAGGGGGAGGCGTTTTTTGAGGTGATGGTGATGCCGAAGGAGACGGTGGAAGGCCGAGAATAGGAGGGCGAGTGATGGTGGCCACCGGCGAGTTGACCGAGTCGTCGTCGCCGCTGGACGAGTCGTGAAATGAACGGGCTTCCCTTAATATCTGTGTTTATTTTATGTCTCAATTTAAATTATGATTAACAAATTTCTCATTCGTTAATTAATTATTATCCTTTGAAGTAAACAGAACCGAAGTAGTAGCATTTTTTTTCAGTTCCCTACAGATAATTTGAAAAATAACATATAATTTTTATTAATATTATTGCTAATTTTTATAAGTCATCTTCTAGCATTGCCCTAGCCGCCGAACCAACTTGCGTCACCTCCCGGAGTTCCGATCGAACAGGCGAAGTGGCGAACGCCACCTCACGGAGCCCGCCGGCATTGGACACCGTCTGATCCACTCCCCCTCACCTTACGCACGGCCACGGCGCCGTCTTACGTCGTCGTCATCACCTAACGCACGCCTCTGATCCTGCACGTCGTCGGTCTTGCAGTCGTCCACACACAGAATTTCTCCTTCTCCTCTCCCGCTGCCGGTCCTCACATCCGTAGCCCACAATACAGTAGGTCCACGTTCATCCCTGTTTTATGATTTTTTTTTTCTTGAAACGTATTCCTCATTTCCTTGCCAACATGTAGAAGAATTACATATTTAGTGAAACACATAAAAGGACTTTCTTGTTCCTTTTTGTATCTCTAAGATTCCTTTCTATGTGCAATAGTCTGTTAAAGCTTTATAATTAAGAAAATTGCAGTGACACTGGTTGAACAATGAGCAGCTATTGCAAAAAATTCGTTTCCATGCTCCGCATACTCTATTAGTATGGACATATGCTTCTTGATTGTATGGTATTATACAAGGGATTTCCATATTTTTCTGTTGCTATTCCCAAGATGAAAACTTTCTTTGTCACTTTTCTTTGGAATTAACAAATATTTGATGTCAGATTAATTTATAGATATTCTGATGAAAATATCTGTTTTTATGTTTTAGTTTACTTTTTTTTTGTTTGAATGGATAAATAGCATAACATTGTTAAGCTTGGCTGATGGGAATGATTGCTAGTCGTAACAGATTGTGGGTTTCTATTATTATGAACTGTGAACACCATGTGTTAGACGTAATCACGTGTGAAAACTCTATGAATTCAATCAATTGCCTGTTGGATGTAGCATTGTTATGCTTAAATTGATGCTATGGTTATTGAATCTAAGATCAGTGATTAATCTAAACATTGCAAGGTGTAAATTGAAATGATTTCAATGCGAATGAATAATGTGTTTCACCATCAGAATTGCTCCATGAATCTGTAGGGGTTCCTAATTGGCCTGTTTTGCACTGTTGTTTGATTCTGCATTTTATTTATTTTGGTTGTGTAGAATTGCCAGCTAGTGAAAGCATTGTGGTTTCTTTATCAATCAATATGGCATCTGAATCAAAGGCCAGTGCTGCTCAGAAAGTTGATCCTGTGATTTCTTCAGCTAAGATTTTTGACAAGGTATCACAATTTAGGCGCATGTGCAGAAAGTATCCCTTTATCGGATATGGCCTTCCTCTCATTTCATTAACGGTGTTTGGATCCATTGGCCTTTCACATCTGCTACAAGGCAGGCAAGAGCTGGCTTTTCATACTTTTGCTTTTCGTTAGTTCATGAAAAGATTTATCGTTACTATTGCATAAAGTTCTTCAGCATATGTTTAAGAATTGTTTTTTTTTCATCTATGCATTTTGTTAATTTTCCTTTTCCCCCTCTTGGTCACATATTAATTTCAGCAAAGATGTGGCAAAGGAAAGAGATGATATTGAGTGGGAGATCATTGAAACAAAAAAGGCACTCACTCGACTAGGCCCCAAGGATGGCTATGTGCCTAAAAAGATTTCTTTGGAGGAGGAACTCAAGGTAGTTGATTATGCTACAAGCTGTAAGTTGTAGTTATTATTACTTTTTGTTGGCGATCCTGATTAATATTCAACATACAGGCTTTGCAACAAAAGATTGATATTAACAGTTACGAGTACAAGAGAATCCCCAAACCAAATGAACAGGCGAAGTAAAGTATAGTTAGCATCTTTTCCAGCCGCACGGTTGTTAAGACATCTTGAACTTTAATAAGAGGGAGGCTTTTTGTTTCATTCTTGATTCCCAATGTAAATGCCAATATGAAATGGTTATATTATATACCTTCTTGTTCTAGTTATCAATCTTGTAATCAGATATTAATAATTCTGATACTTCAAAGTTCCACTGGACAACTGCTAGTTCACATTCTCGGCAGAGTGTGAAAGTGTAAATATCTAGTGATGTGGATGATCTGCATACACTCTTACTCTCGCATCCTTCGTTTTATCTATAGCATGGCTATGATGGACCAAATGCAGACACATAGGTAACTTTATGGTTCATGGAGTAGGCAATAGCACAGCTGGGGCACCACCAAATTGGAAAAGGAAACTACTGGAGGCCAAATGGCATGGATTCTGGGGTTTGAAATAGTGGATCTTGCGATGAGATGATGACTTTTCAGCTTTACCATTGTTTTCAACCTTCAACCAGGTGCAACCACGAGCTAAGAAATGAAGCTAAGACATGGAGGCTGGGGACGTTCCAAATAGGTTCATTTTAAGTATACTATCAACTGGATGAGTTTAGGATGATTGGTTTAGTATTTTGCTTATCTGTATGTTCAACTTATTGTTGTACTTTTAAACTATGTGATAATGTGTCTCAGTATCAACCAATTGGAGTTGATGTTTAAATGAAATGATTACAAGTGAAGCAAGATAAATAGGTCGACTTAGCATTTATAGGAAACAATGAAGCACACAACTCGTATCCAGTAGAAAATAATGATGTCAGAGGTTGTTCTGTCCCAAATCCATGTCCTGTGCTTCAGAGTAATCATATTTTAGTAATATGTTCTTCTGTATAGTTCAAATAGTTAGAACACTTCCATTTATTCATCATTAAAAAGACATTGATTTTTATTTATACTTTGCTTAAACAGGATGCTCATTATAGTTTAGTCCATAGAGAAGATTAATAGGACGCTTAAGGTATAGTTTTATATTTTTCATCAATTTGGATCATGTTTTCGGACCTATGGCAGACATGTTTTGATGGTTCAGGTAAATTGATTTTCTGTAACATGCAATATATATCTGTCTATACAAGCTCCATGTTTGTATAGGTAACATGGCAACCGAATTAAAGATAAGTGCTACTCAGAAAGTCGATCCTCCAGCAAAGATTATTAAAGGCCTCACAATTCTGGGCACAAAGTATCCCTTCAGCCACTATGGCCTTTTGCATCTGATACCCGGCAGGCAAGAGCACAATTTTTCATATTTTCAGTTTTACTATGTCCATGATTGGATTTGTTGTGACAATCTCATGAAGGTCTGTATCATATTTTTTTTTTTTCAAGAATTGTTTTTCTTTGTCTATTCATTTGTTAATTTTCTCTCTTTTTTTTCTCCTGTATTAATTTCAGGGAAGAGATGACACTGAGTGGGAGATCTTTCAAATGTGGCTATGTGCCTAGAAAACTCTTTGGAAGAACTCAAGGTAATTGCCTGTTTTCAGCATCATTTACACTTGAATCTTTGTTAAGACACCTTTAGTGCTTCAATAAGAGGGGGGCTTATATTTCATTTCGATTCCTGATATGTATGCCAATATGAAATGGTTATATCTTATACCTTCTCATTCAGCATGTCATTTTTGTAATCAGATACCATTAACACTGATGCTTGAAATTTCGGCTAGGCAACCGCTAGTACACGATGTCTGCAAAGTATTTGGTGTTAAGTATCTAATGATCTGGATGATCTACATGAACTTTGACTCTTGCATCCTTGGTTTTACCTAAGGCCATGATTTTTTGCCTTATGGTCCATGGGGTAGGCAGTAGCAGAACTCGTCAACGCCCAAATTGCAACAGTCAGTACGGCAGTAGGCGTTGGAGAAAAGTGATGTTACGAAGGAATGATGATGCTTCAGCTAGCAGGTTGATAACCATTCTACAGTTGTGTTCAATCTTCAAACCAGTGCAACCACCACCAGTGAAGAATTGGAGCTAAAACATGGAGGCTGGAGATGTTCCAAATAGGCTTAATATGTGTACCATCAACCAAGCTAGTTTATAGCATTCCTGTTGAACTTTTGGTTGTACTGATGAGGTGAAATGTGACCTGTTCAGTATTAACCCAGAATGAAATTGATGCTTAATTGTAGTGCGAGTATGTGAAACATGCTACGAAGTATTTGTAGTCTGCAATGAAGCACAAAAGACTAATAGAAAATAACTTGCTCTGTAGTCCATATGTTTCAGCAATTTTGTTCGTGCTCGGGTACCAATGTTGAATATGTTTCAATAGCGTTAATAACATGGAATATTTCGATCTAAACCGGTAATTCTTTTCTCAATTAAAAAAAAAACAAAGAAATAAGGTTTATCTTTGAGGCGGCATATTGAACTCCAGAACCTCAATTTTAGCCTCAAGTTCCTTAAATAAAGTCCCCTTAATGATCATTGACCAATATCCTTTTTTTCACATATTTTGAAAAAGAAAGTCTAGATGAGTTCCAAAAACATGTTTTAGGGTCTTGTTGGGACCATCTTTGGTAGTTTTGTAAAACTAAGGACCTGATTACAATAAGGTCCTGCTGTTCTGCTACAATAACTCTGTATCCCTATCATAATTCAAGAGAAGTTATTCTTGTGCCTGTACTCGATCTTTTCAATTTTCATTGAGCAAGCAGTACAAGTAAACAAAATAGTTACAGCAGGTGAAGCATCACAATTCACACGGAGATGCATCTGCAGGCTGCTTGTCTTTAAGCTTCATCTGTTCCGATGGCGGCATGGAAGCTGGTAGAGTTGATTCATTTGGAGGGGAAGAAACTAGTTCTTCAGGAGTCGTACTTCCGGAAGCTGGTCCACCGATTGCTAGCTCTTTATATGTAGGCAGATCAACCCAAGAGAAGGGATTAACTACAGGTGGAAAGAACAAAACCAGGTGTGTGAAAATGTGGCATCAGATATTTGCTCAAGACAACTAAAATAACACTGAAATGAGAAGGGAAAAAACATCTATTGCATGTCAATCATCCTATGAGAGGATAGTTGTATTCATTTTCACTTTCATATATTATTTTTTTTTATTTTTTTATTATTATTATTATTATTATTATTATTATTATTATTATTATTATTTTTTTTTTTTTTTTTTTTTTTTTTTTTTTTTTTTTTTTTGCAATGGAGTTTTTTCTTTGCACATAGCACACAAGAATTGAATGAAAGAGTGAAGTATTACAACTCACAAGATGGATTTGTAGGGTGCTCATCTTTAAGCTTCATCTCTTCTGGAGATATAGAACTTGGTAGTGTTGATTCATTTAGAGAAGAAACAGGTGCACCACCTAAATTTAGCTCTTTATTTGTAGGAAGTGTAGCCCAAGAAAAGGGATTAACTGCAAAAAGCAGAACAAATCAATGTAACAACATAGCATTTGATATTGCTAAACAATTTCAAGAGGTTCGAAAACCACAAAAGGCATCCATTACAATGCTAATCATCCTCTTGGATCTGAAATGATGCAGATGGAGAAAAAGAAGGGAAGATCAACAATAGTTCTTTTCATTTTAATCACTTTCATACTTTGAAATATTTGCTGATGATGTGCTTTTGTAGCAAAAACTTTGTTAAACTAAAGAGCATCCTTCAATATGTATGAACATGAGTTTCCCATTGCACACGATGTATGATAAGAAAAAACAAAAATAGTAACAACAATAGACTGAAACATAAATACTCACAGGAAGATGCACGTACAGGATGCTCATTTGTAAGCTTCATCTGTTCTGATGGAGGCAGATCAGTAAGTGGTCTCCTATCATTTGGATAAGAAACAGGTTTTTCGGAAGCAGCATTTGGCAAAGCTGGTGCACCTACTAATGGTTCTTTATGTGTCTGAGCAGCAGGCCAGAACAAGGGATTAACTGCAGAAAGAGACCAATTCATAAAGTGCTACAATGTAGATTCTGAGATTTCTTACAGCAGTTTCTAGGGCGCTGGGCATGATAAAGAGCCATAACTATGACTACAATCCTCTTCGATCTGACATTGTAAATGGAAAGAAAAGGGAATGATGAAGAATAGCATTTCTTTTCTTGTTATATCACTTTCTTACTTCAAATTTTATATGCTGATGCCACAGTTTTTTCACTACAAAAACTTTGCATACTCATGAAAAAGATGAACACTCCCTATCATGGATGACATGCAAGTCAAGTTGAAAAAACAGATTGAAGCGTTACATGGTGCATTTGAAGCAAGCTCATTGTTGAGCTTCATTTGTTCAGATGGAGGCATGGCAGTTGGTGGTGTTGATTCATTTGGAGAAGGAAATGGTTTTTCAGGAAAAGTATTTGGCGAAGCTTGTGCACCAACTAATTGCTCTTTATGGGAAGGAGAAGCACAAGACAAAGGAATAACTGCAGAAAGAAGACCATATCAGTTAATTATAATAATTCAGCATTTGAAATTGCTTATCACAATCTCTAGTATTCTGGAAATGATAAGGTAAAAGGACCCATAGCATTAAGATATTGTACAGAGCATAAAAAACATACATGCCGTACCAAAGTTATGCTTGAATCAGCCAAGAGGTTAATTGTGTAAATAGTGAGCCCAAGCATAATCAAATTTATTAAAAGCTAAGAAAAATTATTAACAACGATATAAACTTTTGATGATTAATTTAAAAACTCAAATTTGGTCAGTTTTTTTCTACATTTGTATTTATTTGGGAAGGGGATCTTTGTGATGCGACCGTAGAGAAGCTGAGGCGAGTCGAGAAGAGGTCCCGTTGGCGATCCAAATGTCTTCGCTGCCAGCGGGACCTCCACAGCCACAGGAGCACGAGGCAGAGATAGCAGATTCCTCCTGCGATGACATGATGATAGGATTTGAAAAGAATTGTAAAGTGGGTTTTTCATTCCATATGGATTTTGATACTGCTAACCACCACCATAATTAAGTTTTTGTTTTTTTGCAATGTTAAAAATACCTACATTTTATAAGCTTCTCCAGTAAAACTCCAGATGTCAAATTCTCCAGACAAATGGTTAGCATAATATGGATGTGGGCAAAATTAGCAAGCAAGTTCCATATCAGGCAAGTTGAATAAATTAAAATTAAAGGTGAGAAAACAGATTTAATGAAAGGTGTGAGATGTGCAAACTAAAAAATAGACAAGGGAAGAGAGATTTGATGAGTAAAAGGAGAAGGTGATTAATGAAGCGAAAAAGATATTCTGATACCAGTTGGCTGACCATGAAGACATAAAGACAAGAGAGTAATAGACAAGAGGTAAGGGAGGTGAAGATAACAAAGAAATTACATTCAATAATGCACTAACTATATAAAAAAATAGAAAAATAATAATTACCGCCATATCATTAGGCGTGTCATTGTGCATTGTATAAGTCCAAGCAAATATATATAATATATTTTCTTAGATATTATTCATGTTTTGAAATCTCATGCCATGCCTAACAACACAATTGAATCATTCCGTTCCAAGAAATTAACACCCAATACTAATCATCAAGGATAATCTCTGGAGTGTCATCTATATCAATTATGTCAACGAGTATCATACCCTTTAGCATGCACCGCATGTGTCAAGATAATTCAATTGACGACATCTTTTTTTCTAGCTTATCTCTTCAAAATTCTTCAATTGATTATTTAATTCTTGATCTAATTTTTAAAAGCAAATAAGTTAAGTAGAAGAAAATTATAGGAGTTAAACATATAAAAATGACTTGAAGGGGAGCCTTGGCACAACAATAAAGTTGTTGCCGTGTGACCTTGTGGTCATGGGTTCGAGTTGTAAAAATAGCCTCTTGCAATGCAGGATAAGACTATATACAATAGACCCAATGTGGTTCGACCTTTCCTTGAGGCCCGCATTTGCAAGAGCTTCATACACCAAGCTGCCCTTTTAAACATATATAAATGACTTAACCATTAATACTCGATATGCAATCTCTTTAGATGATGAAGACTTTCATTCCGTGTATTTCTCAAGAGAAATAATTAGCACATCCTTATAAATTAGGATTTTGTTTACAAACTTAAGTTCTCATTGTGCAATAATTAGAGCAACCACCCACTCATTTTGCAATAACCTGGGGACGGGCTGTGAAGGGCAGCCTGGGATAAGCGTAATCACCTTTTGCTACAATTATAAGTTGCTTCGTGTGTTATTGGTATATTTATATTACTCAATGCACGATTTGCAAATCATTCAGTCTACATGGTTAAAACATATCAATTCCTGACAAGCCGACACATGAGGAGAGGCCATCTTCTTCCACAAGGATCCAATAACCACAAGTAATACAAGGCAATATTTCTTCTATAATGCTCTAGCTTCAACAAGGTGAGATGAGGTGATGTAAAGCTCCTGATAGTAGTCGAGGATTCTTCTGTGATGCTTCAATTCTAGCATAAAGAGGCAAGGCAACACAACACCAATTAAGTCGTCCTTGTACTCCTTGATTCCTCCCTCCCTCTAGATTAGTGTCCACCAACACCATATGCCAACATGCTAACACAAGTTGTTTCTACAATGGACCGATAGTGGGATGTAAGTGAGTCGAGCGTGATTGCATTCAAGCTTATTCATTTTCTTATTAATCTTGTTCAAGCTTATTTGTTAAGAATCTTATCGATCTCGAGCATAGCTCTAGATTTTTATTGAACTTGACCAAAGACATTATTGTCCATGTAATTTAGTTAAAACATTAATCTAAAAATGAATTCTATATTATTTTCACATTTTTAACATATTATAGATAATTTGAAACCGTAAAAATTTATAGAGTATATATCTTTTTAGATATTTGAAATAAACAAACAAACAAACAAATAAAATCTTAATTGAAATTTAGATAAGTTAATTATTCACAAGTTTTGTTTACAAACATTAATGAGTCAAGGAAATTAGCATTTGAGCATGTTTATCAAAAATGAGCTCTCATTAAGCTGGTATAGAGCTTGTTTAAGAATAAGTTGTTCATCTATTACACTAGGGACTGATATTCTAATGTAGAATGATAATTTAAATCATAATTAAATAAACTAAAATTTAAATCAATTATATTTTTTGATATGAGATTCTAGTTAGGGTTTAATTTGTATTATTTAATAAAATGAACAACTGTCTCAATTTTTACTCCTATTTCCATATACAATAGAGCAAATTAATTATTTAGTTGAACCTTAAGGATTTTTGTTTTGGTAATTAAAAATGGATATCAATATTGTATTAATTTTGTTATGGTAAGTTTTCTATTTTTTTTTTCAAAATACTCCACTAACACTAGTGATAAAATTTCTTGTTTTTATAAACAATATTGTACCCACTTAAAAGAAGTCCTTAATCCACTAATGATTACAACAAATTCTATTCGCTCACCTTCTTCAACTTCAAGGGGCCTTTGAAGTAGAAGATCACTGCCATCAGAAGGGTTCATAAAACGTACAGGACGTTTCCTGACATAGTTCTCCTGGAGAGGCCTTGGGGCCTGAAATGAAAACTGAGAGAGAGTTACCCCTTGTCTAGCATACTCTGGATGTTCAAGCAAATACCTACAAGGTTCATGAATTATGAATTCCAAGAATCAAATAAATTAATCAAACATGAAGAAGCAACATATGACATAAACAATGGCATCAATTCTACCGTCACCATATATCACAAAAATAAACAATGGCATCCAATTCTATCGTCACTGCACGTCACACCGGACATTCTTGAATCACCAAAATAAATGTTAGTTGCAAATCATACTAGTTGTAATCCTCTATTAGCTCTTTGTTTGAGCAATGAAGTAATGCATGCACAGATAGAGACCAACCAACATATAGGCACATATACAAAGAAAGACATGTAAAGAACATAAAACACAGATTGCACCTTTGAACTTCAACCATAGACCGCAACTTTTTTCCAGATGGAGCAGTATAATACCTGCAGAAAGAAAGAACATAAAACAAATCAACGTTTGACACCTTGAAGTTGGTTAAAATACATGACTTGGATGACTATATCTCAGACCAATCAAGATTACAGCAACAGTTTTACTTCTTAAAAACAAAATTTTGAGTGCAAGCCTTTGAAAAAGGTAAAAAAATTAGCAAAGCCTGGAAAACAAAAACAAACTGATTAGAAGAAAGGTCCATCTGCAACTATGATATTTTCAAGATGTCAAAAATAAATGTATTGTTTAAGGAACAGCCGGTCCTTTTTATCCTTGATGGATTATTTGGAGAAAACAAAAGGAGAGGAAGAAGTAAAAAGTCCAAAGACATACACATCTGCAAATTTTGTGCCCCCTTCGCCTCTGATTCTAAGCAATCTTTCCCAACCAGAAGGGGGCTGAGCTATGTTTGGTTTATCAATTGCCCAGACTCTACTGCCATCCTGAGATATGTCTTCAGGATCTTCACATCGAATAGTAGGGCGCCATTCTCGAGCATGTTCACATACAAAATACTCTTCCAATATTTTTTCACGAATCTGTTCATATTTTTCTTTTGTTGGAATTATCCTCCATTTGAAACATGAAGCACATTGAACAGTGAATGTTCCAATTGCTGAATAGGTACGATTGGAAGGATTTGGAGCCAAGAAGTTTCTAAAAGTAGGAGTATAATTCTCAACGTGGTTAGTAACTGCAGGAGCGTCATTACTCATACCACTTGTACGAGGATCATAAAGAACCAGTTCTTTTGAATGATCTTCAATAGATTGATTGCCACAATACATTGGATCACCATCAATCATATGAAGTGACCTTTTTTTACCCCTTTCTGAAAACTCTGGGGATCTGTGTCTGAGGGAAGTATCTTCTAGATGTGACTGCATTTTAGTTGACACCTTCAAAACCTGCTTTACAAGAACACTGATCAATAGGATTGGATATATTTGATCTTGTACTCAAAACAGTTGAGCTAAACGTGATTTACTAGAATGCACATATAACATATAACAACATCAAAAGGAGTAATTACTCATATCTTAAACACTCTATCTACTTTTTGGTGCCAAACTTGTACTTCATTTGAACATGGTAAACTACATGATGAAAACTTGACACGTATTGTCTATTGCCATAGTACTTTTGATGTTAGAAGTTAGAAAGGAACAGCCAACTGCACAATCCCCAACATTTATATAAATCCCACAATTCCTACCACATATATTAAATATCATACGTTCTAAAATACAGCCTAGTACCTAAGCAATTGCAGGTTAGGAAAATCAGGCACTTTCATCCATCAAGTGCACAAGAAAAAAAAAAGTGCACATAAAAGTCCTCAATCCTTTTGTTCCTTAAGGAATAGCTTCTCATCTTATTAATGCAGGTGCATTGGGCATATTAACATGTTGATAACCTCAATGCCTAACTCTTTTTTTTTGGAGCATTTATTGATTTATGCTTGTCCTCCTAGTGTAAGGGCGATGCTAATCTGGATTATATCATTTTTATAATCTTCGAAAATACTCAATGCCAAACTCTGTATAAATGATAGTCAACGGGCAATAAGCAATACCTTCTTTTCTGACAACACTTTTCTTTTCTTAAAACGTTGAGAAGTTAGAAATCATACTAAATTTGAAGAATTCAATTAAACACATTGATAGTGCTGCTACATTGAATATTTCCTATGATAATATAGATTCTGAGACACTTACTCTTGCAACTCAAAAGTTAAATGTCAAAATCATAGCACATAAAATACAAAACTAAAAGCATCAATCAAAGGAGGAAGAAACTGACAATGTTAATCCTGCTATATCTATGGAACTGTCAACTTATCAGAAAAAAAAAAAAAACTCTTAAAAACATACATAGAAAATCACAAAAAAACTGTTAAAGGAATGATTATCTTATATGCATAGATTAATCCTCAATGTGCTTTAGATATTTTCGAATTGATATATCTTCATTTAGAATATTAATACATACTCATCTTCTTTCAAGATATGCTGAAATTCCTAAAATATAGTGTAGCGTGTCTGATAAGTTATACATTGACTAAAGTGTTATTCCTCAATCATCTTATTTTACACGGTATCAGAGCTATCATTGATCCTTGTCTAATCCTCTTGAGAGTAGGCATCGAAGGAAGATTTCAGGCATGGTCTCACCTCCCTCTTGTACCTATTATTCTTCCCTCCTAGCTTTCACCTCTTTATCAAGTTGCTTTGCCTACCACGTTATCCTCCAAGTCTTCATTTCTAGTCCCTACTACACTAAAGTCAAGATACTCGTGAATAAGATTCTCACCAACATTCAATTCCACAGATCACTCCAATACACAATCCCTGCTCTGATTTATTTTCATATTTTCTTAATAAGCTCTAGGTGACTTAGTAGATCAGTCACAATAAAAGCACAAACCTGAAGTTAATTACATCGTCATGTCTCTCAAGCTTAAGAATCCTATGGGACCCTTCAATCATATTATCTTTCCAATTGTAAGAAGCACATGTCATTTGCCGACCTTGTGGGTTGCTTGATTTGGCATTATGAGCTAAACCAAAATTCATGGGCATATCGCCAATATGCCATTGTCCTGAAGTTGGTTCAGATAATCCTAAGTTAGGCGTGCCATTCAATTTGGCACCAATAATCATGAAACAATTGCTCATCCGATAATGTTCTTTTGGTTGGGTACCAACTAAAGATACTTGTAGTACCTTCAGTTTAATAGGTATTAAAGGAAATATATTATCTCATAATCTCCTATATGCATTGGTTAATCCTATGTACAGTTGTGATATTTTTTTCTCATTCGCGTTGAGGTGTTTCCATTTAAAATATTCACGCATGTGTATTTCCTTTTATGATATACCACAATCCATAAATAGTGTAGCATGTATGATTAGTTATACATTAACTAAAGTGTTATTCCCCAATCATTTGATTTATAAAAGCATCAGGCAGCAATCACAACAATCATGGCACCATAACAACTGTTGCTAGTAAGGGAAAAATCTCATAGTTCACTAACATTGTGGATTGTGAAAAAGATCAACTAAGAGGACTATGAAAAATAAATATAGAAGATTATGGTTTCCAAATATTTCAGAATGCAACATCCTGTCAGATATTTATAAGATGAAAAATCTTGGAAAGATGTATTTCCTACTACTATATGTGAAGGATCTCTGATTTCAAAATTCATCTATCAATCTTAGTTTGTATGTCCTAGTACGAAGTCCCAATTTCCATTTTTATAAAAGCATTTTAGCGAGTACTTTATTTTTCATCTCAACTCCGCCAAAGTTATATACATAATTTCAAAACTTGTTTGACTTTGTTAAACAAATAAGGATATATTAAAATTGTTAACCCATGTGCCTTATCTACTATAATCAGATCATGACATTAAGGTCTATCTTGATTTGCTCTAAAGGTTGATTAACAAGAGGCGCCAAGTAGCTTGGATCATCAAACATATTTGCAGTTAAAGCAACTATTCTCTTGTGCCTTAACCCTAAATTCCCATTTATGGAAGGAGTAAATAGCCTTAATTTACCTAATACAACTGAGAAAAGAAGAACAACATTCATCCTGTTGACATACGATTTGTATTTAGCAGTCTAACGCAATCGATTGGTTGTTATGTCAATGTTACAAACTCGCCCCAAGATCTCAGTATCCATATGCATTGAGTATCATTTCCATGTTTGCCATAGAATGCACATAAACATAATAAATGCACAGATAGAAATTTTTAAGGCCCAAATCAACTAATCGATAATAAAGGCATAAAATTTCAGCAAACAGAAACGAGGAATCTAATCAGATGCAGCAGAAACATTCCAAAATCGTTCATCCAGTTGTTTCATGAAAGATTCAGATTTAGAGACCTATGAATCGCCTGATGTTTCCAAACCACAGAGGCCTCAGTTACTCCTCGCCCTGGGAAGCAATCCCAGTATTTCACGGGGAGAGAGAGAGACTATGCGAGAGAGAATAAGATCTACCCGCCGATCCCAAATTCTTCTC
>JBAMIE010086672.1:0-30200 GCA_037177295.1 Kaempferia parviflora | reverse complement strand
AAATCAGACCAAGGTCTGTTGGTTTTTTATTAGATGGATTTCTAAAGACTCAAGATTCAACTGAACAGTTGATAACATCCCCAGCTGCATTACTTCCCTTAAACATGGAACAAAGCTCTATTGGTTTAGAGTCATCAGGTATTACATTCCTTTTATGTGTGTTAAAGTTTACTGGCTAACTATTTGTCCCAAAAGCTGAAGCCAATAGGAAAGGAACCAATTTGCATTTATATTTACAATAGACCACTGCAGTTGTTTATATGGGATGTAGAGCCTTCAAGACAGTGGGATGTAGAGTCTGATATCATGTTTTTTTATACCAAGTAGGATTTGAATCTTAGACCTCCAGTTGTCTATATGGGATATAGAACCTTCAATGTGATCCCTAAACCACTTAATCCAAAAGCTCTAGTTATTAGGAAAAACATCAATTTATATTAATATTTAATTTATAATGGACTATTGCATTTGTCCATGTGGAACCAATGAACACGGAGCCCCTTAACCCCCTTAGTGTTGGACGAGTAGAGAACAGAGGAAAAGGAGAGGAAGAGGCAACTGCCTGTGCATGGAGAGACAAGAGGGAGAGGAAAGTGTTGTGCAAGGAAAAAAGAGGGGAAAAGGAAAGAGAGTCACGACTCACAACAACAACTCTCATGGCTCATGCAGTGGCAGTTGTCCTGACTCTGAGTGGCAAAGACGGCTGCTTGTGCAAGGAGAGACAAGAGGGAGAGAAAGATTAAGAGAGAGCTTCTGAAGGAGAGACCGATAGTGGCTATGGGCAGAGTAGGGTGGCAAGTAGAAAAGGGCATGTGACAATGAGTGGTGTTGTGAGAAGAATAGATGAATCAAGAGGAAGAGGGGGAAGACATGGAGAGACAGAGGGAGGAGTTTATATAACTCCCTATTAAAAACTAAGCTAATTCAATTTAATGCTCTTGAACTTGATTTTCCCAAATATGAATTTGGTTTTAACCTAAGCTTGTCAAAATGAGTCCAAATCTCGATTTGAACCTATGTGATCCTCTCACCTTGTCTACACAATGGATCCAAATTCAATTGGACTTGAACTCAACCTTTCAAAATTTAAAATATTGGTTCAGTCAACTTATTTTGTCATCTAAAAAGTTAAAAAATAATTTTAAATGTGAATATTTAAATATGATAAAATTCAATAACTAACACCATTTTTTGATTATTTGTGAGACTATGGGCTCAGAGAGAGCAAATTTTTTTTTTTTTTAAATACACTTCTCTGTTGTTGAACATTCCCATGCTGAGAATGTGTGTCTGTACCTTGTACCTTGTGCCTTGCCTAGTTAAAACCATTTTATTAGAATGTGTGATCACAATCCTTGGTGTAACTAGTCAATGTAAATACAAGTAGCTTAAATCAATTGGATAAGTTATTTTTTATCTATATCAACAATCTCTTATCGTACCGAACGACACATTTAAAATTATCTTTCTAATAAATTATTGTGTGACCTAGAGGTCACGGGTTCGAGTCTTGTTAACGGCCTCTTCAAAGTAGGGTAAGGATGCATACAATAGATCCTTCCCCGCATTGGCCGGAGCTTCGTACATAGGCTGCACTTTTAATAAATTATCAAAATTCAAAACTACTTGCCACAGTCCTGTGAATTGCCGAATAGTATTGTGTCATACTAACATCCAAAACCTCTCTTGATATGCTACATATAAAACATGTCAAGATGAATTGAAATAATACTTGTTATTTTTCTTAGCTTTTGTCAATGGAATACAATGTTAAAATTGTATTATTTCATATGGGAGCTAAGAATATAGATGTGATCTTTTCTTATTTTTCCTTTTCATCTCCTTCTTCCCTGTCAAATTCTCCATTAGCGCCATATATCGAAACACTCATATGGTATGATATGGTACTGAAATATTATTGTTCCAATCAAAGTTTGGAACTTCGATACGACTCAAAATTTTGGACCTTGGTAGCCATGACATCATTAATATTTATTTTCTTGGTTGGGCTTATCAAGGATTATCTCAACGAGTAATCTATAGATACTTCTGTTATAATTTGGAGACTTTTGCACAGGTTAGACATCTTAATGGCAAAAATAACAAAATTTCATAAAATTTTGTCTGTTTTGCGGAAATAAATAAATAGATCTGAAGGCCTTGGTCCAAATTTTTATTATTCACCTGTTATAAATGAACAAATTGTACTTTTTTGTTTTCTGATATTTATATTTATAACACTAATGTGATTAAGAATTGAGAATTTATATCAAATAAGGGCCCCATTGTTGAGATGATGGTATCATTTGTTATTTGATTTGATTCAACAACGTTGGTGAATTAAGATAAATGGAAAGAGAGGGATTCGAACCCTTGGTAAACAAAAGTCTACATAGCAGTTCCAATGCTACACCTTGAAAAACTCGGTCATCTCTCCTACATGATCTTATTATTGACTAGAAACCTAGTGCATAGTGAATAACAAGTCATTCATATTATTGCAGTACAAGTGCGACTGATCCATAGGAAAAATTCCTGTATCTAGAAGTCAGAAGGTTTTAAAAAGGAAGTGTTTATCTGCTGGTTGATCAGGCTGCATGAGTCTATAGTAGGAAAATAACTTCCAGTTCGTAATTTGTTAAAACGAAAGTTTGTGAGATCATAAAATTGATTTATGCATTTGCATATACATTGCAAGTTGCTTGTGTGTAATTGTCCTGCTTAGAAACAGTTTATTTTTGCACAAATGACGGGTTGGACTATGAATCTATGAGAAAATACTGGAAACAGTTTTGAGCATTATTTGAACTGCGTTTTGATTTTATTATTATTCCCAAGTTTATTCAGGATTTGTCATGTTTCCCTTTCAATAACTGTCGCTTGCTGCAAGCAAATATTTCTTTCATCATTCGTAGTTTTTGAGCTAACTTTTTGAGTTGCTTCGTTTGATTGCAGGCGTGAACAATCTCAGCTTTTGTCATGCTGCCTCTGGCTATCAGGTAGAAACAAGGGCTAGGATGATCTTTTTTGACCTTGCTGTGCCAGAGACTGAGGTTTCTCTTTCAAAGAGAACTGCTTCATGGATTTCTCAATCTGGTGAGCCCCATAGAACTCTAAGTAAGGAGCATATCGGTTTGCTCAGCTGGCCAGAGAATTTGTTCAAGGGGAGAGGAGATCATGAGAATCCTAAAGAATCCGCCAAGCAAACAACTAGTTTATCAGCCCGAGCAATGGAACTAAGCATTTACGGAAGCTTGGTCTGTGAATCTATAAACCAACACCATTTTTTCTCCTTACAAGTAATAAACAATTTCACAGTCAAATTGAATGTTCTTTAATGCAGGCCAATATCCCAAGCGGCCATTGCAGAAATGACCTGATGGGTTCATCGGTGAATCATTCACACAGCCTGTCACACCCTAGCATTCCATTGCGATTGGTAAATGATACCAGAACTCTTGTGTCTGTTCAATCAGAGGGTGGTAGCCTCAAAAAAAGGCTAGTTCCAACAGGATCTGCTAGGAGATTGGGTGCAGACCCTCCATTACCAATCAGAAACCGGAGGAACCTGGAGGATGGCGAAGATAAGTCAAGTGATGAATCAGGAGGTGAGGAAGTCATTGTCAGGATTGATTCCCTCAGTAATCTATCCTTCTGCCAGACATCTGAAACTTCAAATGCTCAAAATAGGTAAAAAGTATGACAGGCACTCCTAAATGTTTTTGTGTATTATATATTGTTTACACCTCCAAACACACCTTGTATATCCTTCATAAGAGCAAAATGCACTTTGCTCTCTCCCTAAACTTGAGATCATGAAATAAGTATTTCCACGTACTTTATCTTGTTTGTTGTTCCCTCAAGGAACAGTTGAATATAAATTTGCTCCCTTGGTTGAAGTTGGATTTTCTGACAATGATTTTCGTACTAGAGGAATTGTCGAACTACACTTTATGAGAAAGCAACAAATTAAAGTATTGACCGATTTAAGGTAACATTACTCTATGTCCTAACTAAATAGTAAAAACACATCTCATTATCTAATATATTATTTTCAATACTGTTTCTTTTCTTACATTGCTAAATGGAAACTCTAAAAGAGTTTTAAGCTACTAACCTACTTTCTTTGTCAATCTCAACTCCACATTTGTAAAATCATTAGTTTTGAGAGGAAGTAAATTAGAAAATCAAAATTAACAATCATATGAGAGAGTAATTTCTAAATTTTATCGAGATTCAACCTTTACTCAATTTTATAAATCTCTCATATACTAAACGATTAAATTAGAGTTGTTGTTGCCCACCTAGCAAAGATGCCATGGGCTTGAAGACAAGAATATCTTTTCTGTAGGGTAACAGGTAAGATGGATCTTGAATCTTGAGCTGGTCATAAATTTTGAAGGTCCTATATAATTTTTTTTATTCCTATAAGAAAAATAATAAAATTGATGCTATAAAATTAATTTCATTAAGAAAACACATGAACTAAATTTATATTTAAGGAGATAGAAAGAGGAAGAAAATGTCTACTAACATGCTCTGAATTTTTGGACACTTTTACACAAAAAAATTTTATAATATTTTTTTCTGACACAAATTGTTTTGTTAGTATTTATTTTAAAAATTATATATAAAAATTAGGAAAAATAGGCCCCATTTTTTTAATTAATTAATTTATTTAATAAATATGTTTTATTAGTCTTTACTTAAAAAAAATGGGCTCCATTGGAGTAAATGAGATCTTCTGTCTCATTTTGCTCATGTCTCCGTGTCCCACTCATTGATCAGACGGATCATATCCGATCTTATCAAATCTCAAGGATGCATGATCTGATGTGATCTGTCTGATCAATGAATGGGACACGGGTACATGAAAAAGTGGGACAGATGATTTACTCTCCCATTGGAGGTGGCGCATTGCGAAACGAAGGATGCACGGGCTCGGTGCCCTAGTAGAAACCAAATGAGATCTTCTGTCCCATTTTACTCATGTCCCCGTGTCCCACTCATTGATTGGACGGATCATATCCGATCTTGTCAAATCTCAAGGATGTATGATCTGATGTGATCTATCTGATCAATGAATGAGACACGGGTACATGAAAAATTGGGACAGAAGATTTGCTCTTAGTAGAAACACGGGATGGTCACCGGTACGTTCTTAGGCTCCAGGAATGCCTCTGACAGCAGACTTCCATTTCCACCACTAGTTAACTCCCACGTATAGTCTGCCCGCTGTGGAACCCGCTACAGGGTCCTTCCAAGCCGGTCGATTCCACTTCTTCACACAGCAATCCCTGACGTCTGCTCCTCTCTCTCCTCAACTCGGTTCTAGAATCGACGACTCCGAGGTATAAAAAAGCGGAGCGAGAGGGCGAGCGGGGGGCGTCGATTGTCGGAGGAGGAGAGGCAAGAGCGGGCGATTTCCAGATTCAGATTCATCTTTACAATCCGACCATCGACGAGGTTTCGGGAAGCGAGCAAGAGGGCGAGCGGCGCGTCGATTTTTGGAAGAGGAGAAGAAACAGGGCGATTTCAGTTTCAGATTCATCGTTACGATCCAATCAGCTCCTCCGGAAATCCGAGCTTCGATAGTCGCGGAGGATCTACATTTTCTGTCATTGTTTTTTCTCCTTTGACACCCTTTCTTGTTTCTCTAACGGTAAAGATCGCGAGCCCTTCTGGTATATATCGTGGGGTTTTTTTTTTTTTTTTTTTTTTCCTTGTTTTCTTACATCTTCTTGCATGGTTTGTGTGTTAACGAAAATGTTCCCAACTTCAGTCTCGGTGTTGACAGTTTTTTGGATTTTAGGTTAGGGTTTAAGGTAGGGCGTATTCGGCGATTGCGCAGCTATGCTGATCTCAGATGTTGGGATAGCATTTTAGTTTTTTTTTCTGTTGTTGTCCGTGGCTGGGGGACTGCGCCATGGCGGATGAGCGCATGAAGGCGGTGGTTGACGAAGATGAAGTTGAGGATGGTGGTCGGGAGGTTGGGTTGCAGGCATTGGGTGAGCACGAGGAGGAAGACGATGAATTAGAGCTCAACCTCTCACTGACCCGTCGGGAAAGGAATGTAGGGTTTGCAAGTGGTGGGCCTGCAAGAAACACATCCCCATCGTCAGAGCAGGGTTCTGGAAGCTCCCATGATGTCAAGAGGTCAGGACGTGTCAGGCAATTGGATACTGGAGAATGGGAGAAGAATTGTGGAGAGGTGGGTGACTCTAGAGAAAGTTTGATGGAGATGGGAGCAACATTGGACAAGGATAAGGATGCTCAGCACAAGCGGCCTAAAGTCTTTTCTGGCCAACAGTAATATTTCTATCGCCTCGTCTCTTTCGACGAACATATTTCAAGATTTCTTTTTGTTCTTGCTGATCAAAATGTCATTTTCTTGCTTGTTGAATTTTTGGTTCGAAGTATGTGCTGGTTTAGTTTTGGCCTATTAAAATTTTTTTCCAACTTGAATTTTGTTACTTATTGGCTATTGCAATGGATATATTACTTCATCATAATTTGCTGGGACTGACCATAAATTTGAGTTTATCGAATGTTTCTTCTAAAAGTTAGTGTTGGATGATGAGAATACGAGTAGCGTGTTCCTATGAAAATGCACATAGTTGGGTTGCTATTTGTCATCCATCTTAACCATAGTCATGTAATTGATATAGAACAAACATAGCTCTTTACATTTGCCACCATGATTATATAGTTGCAATGAATATGCGTTAGGGTTTAGTATAGAAACATTTGATTTGTTTGGAAATGGATTGATAGAGTTTAAAGTTTAAACCAACTACCTTCGGGTGTTTATTTGTATGCCCAGTTATATTTGTCATGTCTACATGATGGGTTGTCTACCACTACAGTCTACTTTTTTTTAGCAATATCATGTTTGAATTTGTTGTCATAATGTTTATTGCCATGTGTTGTTGTTATACTCCAACTTTTAATTCTTCAGACATGGTTTCCTTTTTTCCTCCACCCCCTGATATTCTTTTTCTTTGCTCAGTGAAGTGCCCACCTCTTCTACTGAACCAGTTGTACCAGCAGCTGCTATTGATTTTATGACACTAAGTTCATCATATCAACCTGAAGAAATGAAAGGTCAGTGCTCCAGCACTCTACCAGATGATGGAAATAACAAATCTGATGGTGGGGTTGCTTATGGGGATATCTCAGGTACTAGAAATACTGAGGATGTGGAGTTCAGGATGGATCTTTCAGATGATCTACTGCATCTGGTATGTCTTGGACTTTCTTTTGATATGCTTCTTTACTAAACATTTATTTGAAGTCTTGAACTTGCATTCATTATAAGTGGGATATGCTTTACAGGTGTTCTCTTTCCTAGGGCAAAAAGATTTGTGTAGAGTTGGGTCTACATGTAGGCAGTGGTTGGTAGCTAGCACAAATGAAAATTTTTGGAGGTGCCTAAATTTTGAAAATACAAGGATCTCCATACAGAACTGTATGACTTCTTGTCTTCTTGCTTCCCTATAATGTTTATCTCTATTAACTGAAAATGATATTGGCAAATATTAGCTTCTATAAATATCATTTACCTTTTTTAGCAAAGTACACTTTGTGGACTATTTCTTCTCTGATATGTGAATACCCAAAGGTGAATCAAATTCAACCCAAAATGCCAATGTTAGGAGGTCTCTCTAATATTTAAGCATACCTGTAGGACCTCCCTTAGTAATATGAGACTAAAAAGAGGAATTTTGTCATCTTCTCTCTTCCTCCTACCCTCTTTAACATGTCCTCTCAGCCCCAACATAGCTAGCAGTGGAGCTATCTCTAATATTGTGTTAAAGCCCAAAGAATGACCGATCTAATCCCAAATGTCAAGATACTTAGATAATAGTCCCTTTGATACTTAAACACGCTTTTGAAGGCCTCAAATAACAATCTGAGACTAATTTAGCAACAATTGCTTGTAATTGGTTGTTTCCCTTTGTCAAAAAAAACATGTTTCCATTGCAAGAACAGGTTCAACAGAAGTAGAATCAAAAGTAGATCCACATGCTGATCCAAACAAAGTACTAATGGATCCAAACAAGAACTTGATTTTACTGTCTCAAAGTCTAAGATTAGGATAAAGGCTTAACCAACTATTATTTCTACAACTACTACACCTACTGTTTAGAGATCTATCCCTAGCTGAATGCATGACCTTAGACCCCCTTTATATTTCCATAGGCTACACCATTATTCTCCATAGATTACGCCATTATTGACCAATGTCATTTTCCCCCTCACTTTCTCTACGTTGTTCCATTTCACTACTTTCTTAGTGACAGTACTTCCTATTCCTAAGCTTTACGTATTACCTTACAGTAGATTGAAACTGATGAGTATCTATAATTTGAAAAGAAAAACTTGAGAATGTCAAAACTGATCTTAGTAATTTCCTAAAATCAAATAAATCTGCTTCCTTGCTACCAACTTATGCTATATGTTGTCCTTCTACCAAACACATTATTCTATCTCCTGATCATAGAATATGACAACTACTTGTATTGACTTCCTTCAGTTAAGTTCCCTGCTTGAACTTGGGGTGCATTTACTTCCTTTGTTTTAGTAGAATGTTTGGACTCATGTCTCATCACAATGTGGCTAAATCCAACTTTGACTTACTAGACTTCACTCACATCCACACATAGGTCCTGTTTGGATCCACCCTTGGTCAACTGATCAGACTTAGGTGTATTGTCAAACATCGAAACCCCAGAGGTTGATTGCACCAACGGAGATTATTCCCTTAGCATTGTTATCAACAATACCATGTTACCAAATTTAATAGATTTTCATGTATATGCGTGTCATTTTATGAACTTCAATCATTTTTTGAAATCTTCTAGAGGTGATTAACATTGTATGTTATCGGTGGTTATTGTGACTCCACGCTACTTTTGCAATAAAAATCTGCTTTGTAATAAAAAGAAACAATGATTATATCATATTGTTATCATACGATACCTATTATATATCATCATCATATCGTATTAATCTCAACTACTTGGGATGGTCTACATAGATTCTATCCCTCCATTGACCGTTGTGCAAGGCTATCTCAATTAGTAATATTGGGATCCATTAGATTATGTGGTATTACAACTGGAGTTCGTTTAGATTTTCCAATCTTATTTAGTGAGACAATTGTTAAACCATGTTGCATTTAGCAATTATAGGCTTAGGAAAGTTTCAAGCCCATTTGTACGGCTCATTGGCCCACCTCCCTGGTCTCTTTTCAAGTTAATTTGTAGAACAGTTTGTCATAGAAAATTCCAAACTCCATCAGTGAGGGAGCCACTGAAGGAAAGATAGAGTCAAATTTCACATTTCATACGAGGGAGGATAGGTAACATGCAAAACTAAAAGAAGCCAGAAGCCTAGAAATTTTTCTTTTTTAGCTATTATGAAGAAACTTCCAGTAGAAAAAACCTCAATCTGAAGCTATTTGATATTTCCATACTTAACCATTTAACATGTTTTTGGATAGGATAGAATCAATTAAGTCACAAAAGAAAGTGATTGGTCTGCAAGAGGATTCTTCCATTACATTGGTTTTGTTTCTAATTCCATATTTCATTCTTGTGCGAGATCACTACTTGCTGACTCTAAATAATTCCTCATAAATCAAATGATATTCCAACTATTTACGTCATCTTGAATGTTACCTTGCTTACCAACTGCTAATGTATGATTCTGTTGCAGTTATTGCTATTTGTGATCGTTACCCTAATGCTACTGAACTGAGTATGAATGGCACACCAAATTCCGATGCCCTTGCCACTCGTGCAATGAATTCTCTGAGGTTTGTTTACAGCTCTCTTTGACTTCGCCTCAATTTTTATTGATTTAATCATAGTTGGCCTTTACATCTTGGTTTGTCATAATTTGCAGGAGACTTGAAACTTTAATCTTGGACAAGGGGCATTTTAGTGATGTTTTTTTTCATACATTGACGGGCTGTCCTGCATTAACTAGTTTGAAAATTTCTGATTCATCGATTGGCAATGCTATTCAAGAGGTAACTGTATACCATGAAAATTTACACAACTTGCAGATGATAAAATGTAGAGTTCTCCGAGTTATTGTCAGGTGATTGTAGTGCCAATTGGTTGTTTGTTTTGCTCTAACCATATTGTAATGTGTAATCTAATTGCTTTGCACAACATGACTACTCGGCAGATGTCCTCAGCTACAAACTTTGTCTCTAAAGCGCAGCAGCATGGCCCATGCTTTGCTTACTTGCCCACAATTAAATGTGCTGGATTTATCATCCTGCCACAAATTATCAGATACTGCAATTCGAACTGCTGCTATGGCATGCCCTTTATTGGCATCAATAGACATGTCATCTTGCTTTAGTGTCAATGATGAAACCATACGCGACATAGCTTCCACATGTCCAAACATATGCATGTTTGATGCTTCAAACTGTCCAAATATTCATTTGGAGGTTAGTTTCAAATGCCATGGTATTTTGTTGCAATACTCAAAAGTCATATCTCATATGCACGTAAGAGTATGTGTTTGGACTTTTCAGTCTGTGAGATTTCCGAAGTTAATGGATTTAAGGCTTGAAAGCTGTGAGGGTATAGTATCTGATTCTATAACTGCAATATCATACAGTTTGATGTTAGAGGTTAGAGACATACAACAATTTTTCCTCAGTGTGTTTCCTTGATTTTGTCAATTTTCTGACCTTGTGATATTGCAGTCATTGAAGCTCGATAACTGCAGCATGCTTACTGCCATGACACTTGATATGCCAAACCTGCAGACTATAAGTCTTGTTCACCTGCGCAAGTAAAAGTTTCTTTATTTTCTATTTTCCTCTTTGATTGTGTTGTTTCTTCTCTATAACTAAAACTAAATCACACATGTATTAGATTTGTTTATTTAGATTTGCGGAGTCCTGTGCTCAAGCAGATCAAAATTTCTAGGTGTTCAGCACTGCAAGACATAAGTATCACTTCAAATGTTCTTCAGGTCTGCTTTCTCTTATGTGAAGCTAGAATTTATTTTTCTATTATAGAATAAAATGCTATTGAAGTGAAATATGATTTTGAAAGTATGACCCTGATTCTTGTTCATGCAGAAATTGGTGTTGCAAAAACAGGAAAGTTTGGCTTATTTGTCTCTGGAATGCCAAAGCTTGCTAGAACTGGACCTCAGCAATTGTGATTCTTTGACAGATTTTCTTGAAATTTTCAATGATGAGGGAGGTTGCCCCAAGCTGAGATCATTAATTCTTGACAATTGTCAGGTCTGCTGTTTAGTTATATTAGTTTCTGATAATTAATTATTGACAATTGTCAGTTCTTCTGTTTTTATATCGATGTAGCATATAACAATATTGAATTTCCATGAACACATGCTTCCTAAGCATGCATCATATTATAGACATTGTTTTACTGAAATAGATGTTATTTTAGGTGCAGTATATTATTTCAATCATAAGTAACAAACAGAATAGACATGTAGTTCAAATTCCCAATGATCATAGTGATGATTAAATTAATGGAAAGAAGATAACTACAATTGATTAGTTAATCACATAAGTATTGTGTAGTTCTCAAACGTAGAGTGAACACTACGATTTTATTTTAGTATGTATGCATATGTCATCATTATTAAGTAATTATTTGATATTAATTGTATTTGTTGAGAACTTGGTATAAGCAATCCAGAAAGATGCCATAGTTAACAAAATGTAAATGAAATGTGTGGTTAAAATATTTAGTTTACTTCCACATGGGATATTATACTAGAAGCTAGTATGTAGAACTGTTATATACATGGATGTCATTATTCAGTTTTTTATTACCATTTTTGCTGGCATGATCCACCCATAGTCTACGTTTTTTTGGGGTTCTTTCATCCCTAGTAATTAGTCTACAGAATGAGCTCTACCCCACTTCAACATGGAGCTAAGTTTGTATTCTTGAGTTATCTCAGGCCTAAGATGCCTAAGTTCAAATATTCTTGAGTTATGAGGCCCGAAAGGGTTTGTATTCTTGATCTCTAGCCCATTTCAAGTTCCTAATTTTGATGTCAGTGCTGGGTGTCCTTGGTCTAAGTTATTTGCCAAGATATTATAAATTCAAGGATTGAATTGAGAACAAATTTAGAAACTAAAAGTTTTAAATTAAGTGGAACTAAAAATAGATATATGAAATGTCATTTCAATAACAAGAACTGATGGAATATTTAAGATAGATGGACATGAAATTCCTATAAGAGTTGTAGATATATAAGTGTCATGTCTCAAGGAGAATGATAAAGATGTGACTAACAGTATATAGTGAGCCTATCAATTTCACCTTGTGAGTATTTCATGAAACATTGTACATGATGATTCTCTGCCCCTAGCATAGTAAGATATAAAGATGGAGGTGTTGAATAACTAAAAAGGATAAAATAAAGAAATACTAATATAACAACAACCAAGTTTTAACCCACTAGTTGGGGTCGGCTATATGAATCCTTTTACGTCATGAAGCTCTATCTCTGCAACTCTCATATTCGGCTCATGTGCTCAAGTCATAGCCCAATATTCAACTCTATATAACATAGCAGATCTAATTGCGGTTTTGTAGAATTTTCTTTTAAGTTTTAGAGGTACTTTATGATCACATGAAATACCCGACACTCCTCATTCCAACCATCCTACTTATATTCTATGTAAAATGTCTCTCTCAATCCCTCCATCCTTTTGCAAAAATGATCATTAATATTTAAAACTCTCAATTCCAGGCAACTCGTCATCTCCTATCTTAACAATTGTTTCATTGCGTCTAATATTGTTAAACTTAAATTTCATATATTTTGTATTTATTCTACTAAGTCTAAAACCTTTCCATTCTAGTGTTTTCCGTTAATATTCTAGTTTAGCATATATAAACAACATGCACAAGGTACTGTGTCTTGAATGTGTGAGTGAGTTTGTCCATAATTAATGTAAAAACATAGGAACTTAGAGTTGATCCTTGATATAACTCTATTTTTATTCGAAATGCTTCAGTTACTCTGTTTGAAGTCTTTTCCCTAGTCGTTATATTCCCATACATATCTTTAATTAGTTCAATATAGGTTACCCTAACACCTCTCTTTTCTAGAATTCTCCATATATATAATTTCTCTTGGGATTTTATCATAAACTTTTTCTAAGCCAATGGATATCATGTGTGGAACTTATTTTTGCTTTTGATATTTTTTGATTAGTTGTTTAAGAAGATGTACAACTTCTATTATCGACCTTCTAGGTATGAACCCAAATTGATTTTCAATCACCGTGGTCTCCTTAATCTTTTTTTTTATTATTTTTTCCAAAATTTCATAGTATGACTCATTAGTTTAATACTTTATAGTTTACACAATTTTGTACGTCTCCCTTGTTCTTATAAGGGAACTAGAGTACTTACCATCTATTCATTAGATATTTTTTTGTTTTTAATACCATGTTATATAATTTTGTAAGTCATTCAATACCTTGTTTCCCTAGGCACTTCCATACCTCTATCGGAATAGTATCTGGTTCAACGACTTTTCCATTGTACATCTCATTTAAAGCTTGTTCTTTTCTGAAGTTTGAATTTCACCTGCACCTTCATTAAAGAGTTAATAAAAATACCTCTTTCACCGTTGTTTTATTTCTCCATCAATTAACCCTATTGCATTCATCTTTAATATATTTTATTTGGATAAGATCTTCCTTTTTCTCACTTTAGTTATTTTATAAATATCCTTTTTATCTGCTTTTGTATCTAATTTTTGATATAATCGTTCAAAAGTTTCATTCTTTACTTAATTCACTTCTTTTTTAGTCTCTTTCTTGGCTAATGTATATATTTTTTTTAATTTTCCTCGTTCTTACAAATATATAATTTCTTATAAGTTGTTTGTACTTAGTCTACTACCAAGATTCCTTATTTAATGGTGCATGTCCCTTTAACTCAATAAGTAAACTCTTAGCTATTATTTTCAACTTTGATATTATCTTATCCCATGTCATATTAAAGTCACCGTATATTTCGCCTAATGCTTGTACTCCTATTTTTTCCTTAAATATATTTTGTTTTCTATTTTTAACTTCAACCATTTAATTCTAGGAGTCGTATATACTTTCTATTAATAATATGTTTAGGTGTATATCCAATATTACTAACCTATGTTGGGTAGTTAAGCTTTTTCCAAAAATGACCTTGCAAATCTGATGTAGTTTTCCCTTCATTTCTCATCCCAAACTCATAACCCTCATGTACCCTCTCATATTCCTCATTTTTCACATATTCATTTAGATCACCTCCTATTAAAATTATTTTATTTGACGGAATATTTTCACTCCTCTCATATTCATTTAAGTCGTCCTAAAATCTTAATTTGGTAGCTTCATCTAATTCTACTTGCGGTACATATATGCTAATTATGTTTATAATTTCTTTCGCCACTTATTTTAAGAGCTATAATTCTATCCCCTTTTCTAACTACTCCTATAACTTCATCCTTTAACGAACTATCTACAGCAATATCCGCTCCATTTCTTGTTTTTACTATTTTCTATGTACCATAACTTAAAAACTGAGTTCCATATCATCTTTGTCTTCTCGTCTACCTATTGTATTTTGTACACACAAAATGCTAATTCTTCTCTTAATCATCGTATCTACTACCTCCATTGATTTATCAATTCCTATGTTCTTTATTTCAAATCTTAAACTATTAGTTTATCTATAATATTTGTTCTTATCCACCGTATGGTGGCAGAACTCTTGCCTATTTAACACTACTTTCAAGTTCTCATGGAGATATAACAGTTTTTGTCGATACGTTACAGTCATACCCGACAACGTGAGCTCTTGTATATTTAGCACTACACCCGAGTTCGGGAGATGTAGCAGCTCTTGCCAAGACGTTACAGACCTTGCATCGCGTTCTTTCGAGGGAACAATCTATCATTAGCACAATAGTTTAGTGGATTCATTCATTGAACATTTGTCATAACCGGCAACCTAACGCAACCGTCCTCTTTTATCCGGGCTTGGGACCGGCCATGATGGAGTTGAATCAATTAGAATGGAAGTTGCAAAGAATAGAGGGAAAACAAACAACATCAATTAATTAAATAAAAAAATATTCAAATTAATTTGAACATTACTAGTAATGTAGCCTTGCATAGGGCTTAATGGTATAGTAATGTGAGGATGAAAGTTGTTGTAAGGAGTGATGCACAGGAAATCAAGTACCATGTCAAGTATAAAATATTTTGCTCCGATAAATTACCAAAATTTCATACTGCTCAGCCTCAAGACAATATCTCCTATGTCGTATCATTCATGTCAACGAGCATTATTTCATGTCAGCACTTAATGATAGGCTAAAAATTGAGATAATGTTTTTTTTTTTTTACTTTGTGTCCATATTAGATAATCTCAATTTTTTTTCATCTCTTTTCTCCTTTCACCTCTAATTGATTACCAACATCATACATCAACAGTATCCTTCTAGTCAAGGACCAAAATACCGGCACGGTTTGAAATTTCGAACCTTGCTGCAGGTACTTATACATGATCCAATAATAATAACATTATCAACATCTTATACTACAAGCTGTTAGTACCAACTATTTTGGACTTTGGATATGAAAGGCTATATCACTAGCAACACTTACGCATCTTATTTAAGAAGACCCAATGCATTATCATGCATAATTCATGATGTTATTACTGATATATGGTAATCTAGCCATTATGTTGAGCATTTCATTTTGGCATGTTTGAAAGGCTTGATTGAGTTCATGACTTTCATTTCTGAAATGTTTATTTATTCATCATTCAAACTCTGGTAGTTATCTGAAGTGTTTTAACTTGAAGTTTAGATGCATATTATCCATTTTCATCCACCATAACTTTGACTAGGTTTTTTTTTGTTTTGATGTTATGTTGTAAATTATGCTGAAAAATAATTGTATTGTTTATGCCTTTATTCTAATGGTTTCATTTTGTACAGAGCTTAATTATAATCAATATCAAAAGTTATACTCTAGTCTCTCTATCCTTGGATGGGTGTCGTGCCATCACTACCCTTGAACTGTCATGTCCAAATCTTCAAGAAATAAATCTTGATGGTTGTGATCTCCTTGAAAATGCTTCATTTAGTCCGGTATGTGGTCATTATAAACTCAATCATTTATGTTTTTATAATAATTTTTATCAAGTTTTCTACTAACAGGGAGTTTTCTTTCTAATTAGATCATTTTTAGCAAAAATTTTCATGTTTGCTATTGTAATTTCCAGTTTATTTTTCCTTTTTGTATAAGCTTATTGAAGTTTTGAATTTTTTTGTATGTTTAAATGATACATTTTCTATCCTGTATTGTATATTGTAAACTAAAAGTTAAATAAGACCGTGTTCTTTTTATGAAGAGAGTATAATATCTTTTTAGGGAAGTCTTTCAGATCCACGAATTTAAATCATTAATAGAGTAAATTCTCTGTTGCAAGCTCTATTAAAATTTCATTTTGAACATCCTTGAGCGAGATCAAGGTGGACTGATTAGTTAAATGGACTGATTAGTTAAATGCTAGATTGATTATTCTGATATCTATCTTGGTCTTGTTAATTAAATCTTGTAACTCATATTCTGAATAATTGCATAGTTAGGCAGCTGTTAAAATCTTGACAATTTTATCAATAGATTGTTGGAAACTAATGCTGATTAATTGTTCTGGTAATTTATTTGGTCTTGTTGATGAAATATCATAGTTATTTAAGGGGCGCATAGGTGTTGTGAGGCATGAGGTGCATGCCTTACTCTGGTATACATTTTTACAATTCAAACATATATAAGGAATTTTTGCCAAAATATTTGGCTAACAAAATTATAGCCCATAAAATATTAATTAATAATGTAAATATAAAATTCATTAACAGATAAATACGTTACGCATATAATTCAATTTTTTTTTTAATACTTCAAATATTTAAATCATCAAAATCTCATCATCTTCCTCAATCATATCATTATCACTAGATGTTTCAGATTTGTATAATTGAATCTTTATCGGTTCTCTCAAGACCGATTTCTTCTTCCTCTCCAACAAGGTGCATGCTTAAGGCGCACAGGCACAAGAGGCTTGCCTGGCTACACCTTGCGCCTGGGCGCAGCAAGGCAAGTGCCTTTAATAACTGAAATATTAAGCTCATTCTGAGCAATTGTGTGGTTATTAAGTTGCTTAAATCTGCATGGTTGACTCTCAAGTCAATATCTGTTCGGAACTGACTCTATTGCTTTTTCCTTGTTATACATGTGCTTGACGTGTTCTACCTAGCTGTTATTACCAAAAAAAAAATCTGTTTTCAGTTTGATGCTTTGCAACTTTGGGTGATTGCCACCGATTACTTTTCTGGAATTTTCAGTAAATATGGGTTTTTAGATAAATGGTTTTTAAGTATCTTTTGAGCAAATTCAGTCATCTTTTGTATGTCTAATTGTCTACACCACAACTCCTTTCATATTCCTTGATATCACTCGTGACTGTTGTTTAGGTTGGCCTTGAGTTGCTTGATTTGGGTATCTGTCCACGAATAAGTGTTCTGAAGATTGAAGCACCAAGCATGCTAGTTTTAGAGCTTAAGGGATGTGGCATACTGTCTGAGGCTTATATTAGTTGTCCTTGTTTGAAGTCCTTGGATGCTTCCTTCTGCAGGTTATTTACTGTCATTTCTTCTCTGGGAATGTTTTTATTTTCTTTTAGATGAACTTATGAACTTTTGTCTGTTTTGCAGTTACTTAAGTGATGAATCATTGTCTAGAACATCTAGTTCTTGCAGGCAGATTGGATCTTTGGTCCTTTCGTTATGCCAATCTGTTGCATTTGATGGGCTATCTTCCTTGCATTTGCTTCGACATCTGGTTCTACTGGATCTGTCCTATACCTCTGTGACAGACTTACAACCTGTTTTTGACAATTGTTTTAAGTTGGCGGTAAGTTTATATTTTATGCTTTCTCTTAAGCTTGTATCTTCTTTATTTGGATTCATATTGTGATTTTGATCTGAGCTGTTGACATTCGTTCATGCTGGTTTCCTTGAATATAGCTGATAAAAGTTCAAATTGGTGACCTGTATCATAGTAGTTAAATTGTGTACCATCTGAGATTTTACTCTAAGCTGTATGCCTGTATTATGTGCAAGATGTATCAAATTAAGTGGAGAATGATATAAATTGATTCATATGAAACAAATGTTTGAATATCTAAGAATTTTTTTACATGTAAGTATATTTTCTATTTTCCCTCATTTAGGGTATGCTTATAAATCCAATTATATGCTTGGAAAAAAATGATACTGTTTTATTGAGCTTTGGGATTTTAACATGCAGATCTTAAGGCTCTCTGCGTGCAAGCACCTCACAGATTCCTCTTTGGGTGCCCTTTATAAGGAGAGTGCACTTCCAGTCCTATGCAAATTAGATCTGTCGTACTCATCTGTTGTGCAGCTTGATATACTAAATATTCTCACTCACTGTACAAATTTGGCTCATCTGAATTTGAATGGCTGTGCAAATATGCATCAACTTGTCTGGAACAGAAGTTATTGCAATTTATCTCAAAAATCTGTCAATGTCTGTTCACCTTCCACATTGAAAGACAATGAGAACGATGTCTACCTGGAGACTGGCCATCTGCTTGAAATTTTGAACTGCACTGGTTGTCCAAACATTACAAAAGCCCTTATTTCTTCAAGTGCCAATTGTTTTTATTTATCAAAAATAAACCTTAATTTATCTATAAATCTGAAGGAGGTAGATTTGGCATGTGGAAGCCTTTGTATGCTAAACATAAGGTAATATTTATCCTGAATAGTTTCCACTAGCAATAGACTTTTGATCTCTCTCTCTCTCTCTCTTTATACCTTATACACCGTGCACTTTTTGTTTAGCTATTGTAATTCCCTGGAGTTCTTGAGGCTCAAGTGTCCAAGGCTAAACAATCTCCGGCTTCTGGTAAATGACTGCTTGTGATTATGAATTTGCTGTAATATTTCTCCAATTGTCAAAAACTCTGTTGTATTTTCCTTTAAACTTCCTGTCCTCATCTCAACTATATTATATTTTTGCAAAGAAGCATGATATTTTGAGGGAGGATTTTTTTTAGCCTTTTGTTTTGGAAAATATCCTCGTATTTCCAATGAGAGGTAAACTGAGTTTATGAATTTCTGATGGCATTTAACAATATTGAAACTTGGGGGACTTTTGCACAGAAAGGTGGGAGGGAGTGTGAACTTTCCCTTGTATTTAAGTGCTTTTTTTGCCACACTATTTGTTCTAGTTAGTTGTTATATTTTTGTATTTTAATTTTTTTTTCCTCTAATGCCAATATTCCAAAAAATATATCTTGTGTAAAATTCAATTTGGCCATTTATTAAGGTAACATATGGGATTTTGTTAAACAAGATGCTCTATATCCTTACATTATTGTCGGATAAGAATCAATTTTACAAATGCCTTCATGAAAATTGGTATTGTATGCTTCTTTTTCACAATTTGTCACTTAGTCTATGTTCTGCTTTCATAATTTATTTTTAACCACAGGCTTGCAGCATGCTAGCTGAAGAAGTGTTAGAAACTGCCATTTCTCAGTGTCCCACACTGGAAATTATGAACATCGACTCTTGTCCTAAGGTTAGATATCATATCTACATCTTGCTAGATTATTAGATATCATATCTACAACATGGAGTATTTTTTTCATTGGCTCAATTTACAAATAGAAAATGACATTTGATAAAGTTATACATTTCCGTTCATATAAGCAGGTAATTATGATTTGGTATTTACATTTTCATAAGCACCACAATATTGATTGGATTGGCCTAGTAAAACAAACCAATCATCAGACCTGTAATAGTGACATGCCTTTGGGCAGTGGTAGGCTAAAACGAAATGCAATTATGGTGTGCTACACAATATACATAGAAAATAATTGATAAGACATTGGTGTGAAGAGAGAGAATCACAGCCTCTCTCTCCTTGCTTGATTTCCTTGCCTATTCTCCTCGTGCCACTTTCCCATCGTCAAGCCTCCCTTCTAGATCTTGCAGCATCTTTGTCCAAATATGATGCAACACATTCTCCTCATCTTGTCAGGAAGCTGAGCACCATTGACATATCCTTCCAATGAAGAAGATTGCCTTCCAACCAGGGACAAATATTTGAACCTCCCCTCCCTCCTCTTCTTCTGCACTGCGTGACGGTCAATTTTGTTGCCATTTTCCATGTGAATTCTTCAATGAACTAGAATCTAGATCTTTTCTATCCCTTTCTGATTCAATTTTGGTTGCCATTGTCATGCAAGTTCTTCTCCAGCAAGCTAGATCTTTTCTTTCCCTTTCTGATTCAATTTTTGGTTATACTCTCTTTTCAGCAAGCTTTGTGAGTTCTTGTCCCCAGTGCCATACCAAACTTCACCCATACCATCCTTCCTTGCCCTTCTCAAGATTGGTGTCAACTCTACAAGGGAAACCCATTGCACGTGAGGTCTTAACTAATGTGGTGCTTGATACAAACCCATTCTCTATTTTTACGGTTCTCCAGATATCAGTGCCTCCATACTTATTTCAGTGAGCAGACAAGAGCACAAATCTGTTCTCAGCCCCAGACCAGCACTAGACCACTATTAACAGATAAGAGTCCTGCTGCTTGTTTCTTTCATCAAGATCTCAATCTTCCTGTCTCTCTCCATTGGATTTTTTTTTTTTTTACAATTGATCTGTGTCTTCTAGATCTTCTTTCAGCATTTCCTGATTTCTTCCTGGCTTCAGTATTTCTAGGTTTCTTCCTGACTCTCAGTTCAATTATAGCTGCAAGTTCTTACTTCCACTTCCCAGTAGCATCTTCTTGCTTCTTCATAATCCTTCATCAGATATTCTTGTCTTTCCCTTTCTATGCTGGCAGTGTTACACGAGATGCAATCTTCCAGCTTACACCTGTGATGACCTGAATATTACATTTTCCTTCCTGCACTCTTTCATAGAAAACATCGCGGTCTCAATTTGCTTTGTTCAGTAAAGGGTTGAGCTTTGCTTTCCATTTTTTTCCTTAACTACCCTACCCTTGTTGATTATTTCCTTCTCTTCAAATTTTTGCTTCCTATCACATGCACTGATGTAAGAAGTTAAAGAAGCAATGCTTGTAGACCCTCTCAACTTTCGAAAGTTTGGTTTCGTTTCTGCTTGCAAAAAGTGTTCCTCTTCATCCTGGTCATGTCAATCTACACTTTTTAAGTTTATATAACAAGTAGGATATATTAATAGTAGCTATGATCCAACTTTGGGGGGTGGGAATGTTATCCTTGAAAATCTTGTATAACACTCATGGTGTTTTCTGTGGCAGATACGTGCTAAAGATTTGACCAAATGGCAAGCGATATGCCCGAGTCTCAAACGAATACAAAGCTGTGTATAGAAACTGTTTCGCAGCAGCCAATCCTTCGAGTGCAGCTATAAAGGGCAGCCACTTTGTGCCCCTTTTTTTAGTTGTACATAATTTGAATGAGTGTTGTTTTTCGCTATTTGAGGGTATCAGATGCAGATGTACACTATCATTTTTGCCTTGTAGCTTCACTCTACTGCCAAGCTGTTTGCTCAGACCTTTCATATTTTTTTTTTCTATCTTTTTACCTGTAGAGAGGGAGGTAGGAAGAATAATATGTAGTAATACGGTGAAAAGTTATAGTTCGTAGACACACTTGGAAAACCTTGTGAAAACTGAAACAGAAAGGTTGCCCTGGAAAATAAAACAACCAAGCTGTTACCTGCATGATCTTCCATTGAGCAGCGCCATACTCCAGCTCTATGCATGAAACACAGTTCAAATGACTGATGATGCCTGTCTTATTTTATTTCAACGACTAATATTTTCAATATTTAATGCAATACAAGATTATGTTTCAAGGTACTATTTAATAGAAAAGCGCAATTATTATTATTTTTTAAAGGCATTAAAAAAAATGAATTCAGTTTTTTTTTAATAAAGATATTTTAAAGAATATGTAAGTAAATATGGCATTAATATCTGTAATTTTTTAGGGTCTGAAGTAGGGGTGCAAATGAAGTAAACTAGTATGAAAATATTAATATTTGAGTTTGAGTTTAAAAAATATATGTGATATTTAAATTTCACTCAATGTTCAAAAATATAAATGATTATGGCTCAAGTTTGATTTCAAATGAAATTGGATTTGAGTTGTTCAAACTTTGATTTGAGTAGAATTAAATCCTAGATTGAAATGAATTAAATTTGAATTATTCTAATTTGAGCATATTTATAATAAAACTATAAAAATAAATAAATAGAGTTCAGCTCAAATATGGCTAATAAGTAATTTACAAATAATTGAATAGAATATTATAAATTTAAATTTGACTTATCAAACATATTAAAGCTCTGCCAGAATTCAATAATTTCAAATATGAATTAAATATTTTTCTAACAACCAAAACAAATCAAGAAGCTTAGATGTATCTTAACGGATAACCCATGTTTTTCAAACTCCCCAAGTGTAATAATGGGCGGGTGAGATTTGATACCAAAACCGTCTCTTTTATCTACGTATGTTGTTTGTATCTATAATTCGCCATCAAAGTAACTGTAGCACATACATCATTCGCAAACAGATGCTTAATTTTCACATCTAGATTTCTACATTTAGATAGATCCCTAATTTTCACATTTAGATCCCTAATACACCTACGAGTAAACTACTTGTAATCGAACAGATAAAAATGCATCATTCACCTTAAGCTTTGAGGCTCATTCATTTACAGATAACTTTTACAAACTATGGCTTTTAAAAGCTCCCTAGGTAAACTTTTACGAAAACATGTACTCGATTTCCAAAATGAAACCCTACTTAGGAAACAAACTCACTCAAAAAAGTGCTTCCAACTTGGTAATCTCCGCGTCCGAAACCGCAGGCTCGTCACTTTGGTAGCTTGGGTCCATATAGGCATCTGCAATTGCCTTCCCTTGATCCAGCACCTTGGATGGTACAGTTTGCAAGAGGCTGCAGAGAGAAACTATATACCATCAGAAAATTATGCGACTGTTATTCTAATCTTCCTTATGTTCTGGATAACAGGAGACTATCTCAGGGTGGTTGATGAAATTAAAATAGATCGCATAAGTTTTGAATTAGTAGACACTAACAGGGCATGATGATGATGTAGGAGTGGTTAACATTAGTTATGAAGAATTTACTACATAAAAGTATACGATTAAACGGATCAAGTTTCCAGCCACGAGTTGTTTTGGGAATAGTTCTACTAGATTGGAAGCAAATATGTGCTTAGTAATTTAGCATTACTAAACATAAGAAATTCTTCAGTACCTGTCCAAGGATCCCAAAACAATGTCGAGTTTTCCCTTCATGGATTCAGTGGAAGCTCTTGGATCATTTCTTATTGCATTCAACAAAAGTGAGTCAAGATCCTCCAAGGCCCTGTAAATGAATAAAGTAAATTGATTTAGAAACCCAAGCGCTCTCATCTAGATACATATCTAGAAAAATTTAACCTTAGGCATTGCTCAACAGCATCGGAGGCTGCTTTTCCATTACCATCTTCAGTTGCATATTGTGCCACCTATAATTTCCAAGATCATGTACAATGCTAGAAGGAATCAATCTCATTACAATTACAAGGTAAAACTCTCAAAAATGGAAAACATTAGACCAAAACAACTCTGACAGCATCAAAAGGCAGTCAGAAACTACTAGCCACAGCAAGTTTGAGGCCCAGAGAATATTAATTTCCCATTTCTTTCAGAAACCAAATCAATCAAATCTCGTCTAAAATTACCATAGTTAACAAGACTAGCAAAAAAAAATGCTGAGAGCCATATATTTGAAGGAGTTTTCTAATAAATGAAGATTGTTCATTTGATAAAAACTGAACTGGAATGTGTTGAACTGAAATTGCTTTTAAAAAGCCAAACAGAATGATAATTCTACTGAGACAGTAGTTTATCTGTTCAGTTTGGTTTAACCAGCATAACTCTAAAAAGGATTCTGGTTACTATTATTATTTGGTGCAAACAAATATTTAAATAACTAATGTATAAAATTTAAATCTTAAGAACAATATTTTCATTGGCTTGATTCAATTTGTACTTATCAAAAGCCAATCCAATCAAAATTGAAATTCCTTAAATCGAAGTGAACTTTTTTTTCATGAAACCAAAGTAAATTGAAAAGCTTGATTTAACCTGATTCCGAATTTTAGTTTGAATTATGAACTGCATAACAGGCACCCATAATAAATTAAAAAAATAATATATAAATACTTACGGCTCGGATGTTAATGCGTAGAGAAGATGCTGGGCCAGAACGCAACAAAGATCGACTTATGTCATAATTTGGCTGCTTGCTATCCAAGAATTTCTCTGTGTAGCAGAATAAGGAATTGCTCATCAAAAAAGATAATTTAAGAGTCTCCTTTATTCTTAGTCCAAAAAAGAACAGTGGAGAGATTGTATAGGATAACAGTCGGATCATCCATACTAACTTGCATGCCACTTCAAGGATGATTGGGAAAGTAGGCAACAATCTCATGTAAGCCTCCACTTCTGCTAATTACATTCACAGTTTATTTCGTCACTATTATCTGAAGGGCAATAATTTCATCCCCTTTTCTAATTATTTCTACAACTTTATTATTTAACGAACTATCTACAATAATATCCTCTACATTTCGTGTTTTACTCTTTCCTGTGTACCATAACTTAAAACTCGAGTTCTGTTTCATCTTTGCCTTCTCACCTATCCATTTCGTCTCTTGTACACAAAATACTAATTATTCTTCTCATCATTGCATATACTACCTCTATTGATTTACCAATGAGGGTTCCTATATTCTATATTCCATCTTAGACTATAGTTTTCCTATAATATTTGGTCTTATCCAACCTGAGAACTCTTGTCTATTTAACACTGCACTCAAGTTCTCATGGAGATGTAGCGGTCCTTGTTGAAACGTTACAGTCGGACCCTGCAACGTGAACTCTTGCATATTTAGCACTACACCCGAGTTCTGGAGATGCAACGGTCCTTACCAAGACATTACAGTCGAACCCTGCAATGCGTTCCTTCCGGGAAACAACCTAGCATTAGCTAATAGTTTAATGGATTCATTCATTGAACATTTGCCATAGTTTAACGTTGGCAAGCAACCTAACACAACTCTCCTTCTTTATTCGGGCTTAAGGCTAGCTTTGATTGGTTCGTTATGGGCAGAGTTTCTCCAACAAAGGAAGGGACCCCTAAATGCAGAAATAGCTATAAGTTCCTTGTTTTATTGTATAGATCAAGGAATGGTGATAACTCAAATAGAACGACCCGTGTGCAACAAGAAAATTTGCATAGTAGAGAGATGGTTTCATTGAGTTCCTGCAATTCATTCAAAAGCTATATCGATAATATTAAGATGTTTTAAATAATTTCTAGCAATGGCATTAGGGTAAGCAATTGAGTTCCACTAAGTAAGGTAAGAAGATAAATTGGAGATGTTACCCAAGTCCTCAAATTGTGCTCGACTCAGTAGAACAGCAGGAACATACGATTCCAACGGATCCAACTTCTTCCTAGTGTCATTCCCAAATTGAATCAGTGTCAACCACAAGCAGAGAGCAACAACACCTCACTCTTTTCCATTTGATCGAATAAAGAACTGGTATTGATTCCACAACGATGAAATTTCTAAATCAAATCGACGTCAAAGAATCTCTAGGAAGAGATGAGCTTACCGCTTCAGGTACTTATCGAAGGGATTTGCCGCATCAGCGCCTACGGATGAAGAAAAAAAAAGGAGATTAGCAGCTGTCGATTTCGGTTCAAGAAGAAGTGAGAGGAGAAGCGTGGCGGATGATCACGTTTGGAGTGGGCGGAGAAGCCGCCGAGGAGGAAGAGAAGCGCGATCGAGGCGGCCCGCCTGGTGGACGGCGGGGCATCACGGAGAAGCGGCGGTGGGAGCGGCAATGAGCACTTTGCCCGGAAGTGCCGCCTCCTGGTGGATTCGTCTCCGGTTGTGAGATGTGCGGCAGCGACAGAGGGAGAAGTGAGCACGCTCGACGACGCCATGGCGGAGAGAACGAGAGACGGAGGAGCGATAAAATGGCCTTATCGCCCCCGGATTTTGGTAACACGATATTCATCGGAAAATAACGGACGTTATATAAAATAAAAATTGACAAGACTAATATCAATATAGCGCCTAATATCTCTATAAATATAAATTCATCCTTATCAGTGATGAAATGGATGTGAAATCTGGATTTATAACTGATAGTTTTAAAATTACGGGAGAACTAAAAATTTGGAAAACTTTCGGGTGGTCTGAGTGAAATTTCCTCCTGAAAATAACAGATTCCGGTATATATTATGTAGAACGATTTTGTCTGATATACCAAAAGGAGCCATCCGCTACAAACCAAGTGGCGGAGAAAGCGCCGGTGAGAAGATAAAACGGGGACCAAGACGAGATTGATGACCAACAGCGCAGGCAGGCCTCGAAATTTTGAGATTTGATCTTCTGATGGCCGCCGCCGGTTCCCGAGCTCTTCTCACCGCCGTCTCTCACCATCTCTTCTCACTTCCACGTCTCTCTCCCCCTCTCTTTCTATCATTCTTAACCATCCAGTGTGGTGTATGAGGTTATAACAATCGTTGGTGGCAATCCGCAGGTGCTTCTATCTCAAAATACTGCAGCCTGACGCGCTTCCCCTCATCCGGAGCTTTGCCACTCACTTCTTCCTTCACGCCTGGATTAGCCACTGGTAATCGACACTTGACTTATTTGAACTTTTTTTTTTTTTGGTTTTGGAGTTTACAATGATGATTGGAACTGCCAGTTCAAGCCAGTGAGTTTTGCCAAAAAATGAAGGTTTCAGTGTCCTTTGTTGTCCGCACATACCAAGCCCAGGCAATTACAAGTCGTAGTTTCAAAAGCACTTCTTTATCCCTAAATGAAAGATGGCTTCTTTTTCTCTTGTTTATGGTATTTCTAGAGATTGTGAAAAACCAATTTTCATGCAGATTCCACCCTTGTACCTCATTGCAGAAGCATTTTTAAATGTTTTGTAGAGCTTGCTTATGTTATGGCCTTCTACTCAGGTTCAGTAGTTCCACTTTAGCAGCATAGCAATACCATTTTTTCTGTTGTTTTTGTTTGCTACTTTGTGGAAAAGGTAGTGTCTCTATCTCTCGTTGTCTGACGTTAGCTCTTTCTTGCCAATATTATTTGTCATCTCACATTGCCTATCAAGCTCAATTCTTTATCAACTGTGGTGCTGTTTCTGCTTCAGAAATGGTACTTTGTTCAATGCTCCTAGTCAAGTCCTGTAATTGATCTTCCATTTTGGTGAATCTGATTCTTAATGTTTCCTCCTTTTTTCTTCAATGGAATAATGTCCTGTTTGAGTGATCAATGTTTCTTTATCAAACTTCTCAAATTATGCCTTCCACAAGCCTGTCAGTATGTCGTTGGCATAAATAAATTGGATGCTTAACATAAGCACAGAGTTCAAAAGATCTGATGGTTTACACAAGTAGCTTAGTTCAATAAATCCAATGGCTTACACATTAGAAAAGTTTGATAAATCTGATGCAATACTTAATAAATCATATGATTCTTGTTAAAACTGATATGGGTGAGTGATAATCATAGTGATAGTGATAGTGACAATAGCGATAATAAACTACTGACCAAAAGGGGGGCATTGGCTAACTCACTTTATTGTGTGTCGATATAACTCACTTTATTTCACCTATGCTTAACAGAATGAGATAACTGGGATATGTCCTGTGCATTCTTTTTTGTCTCAAAGAATACCCTGCTATAAGTATTAAGACTGAATGCTGAATGTCTTGGTTAACCATCTTCATTAATAAGGTTGGATGTTTAGAGATACACAAGCTGACCCTTTGTGAAATAATCACCTTTTCTGAATGGAATAAAGGAAAATATTTGTTTTTATAGGTTCCTCAAACGGTAAGTTTATTAAGTGAATGTTCGAATGTTTGAGGAGCTAACTTTCCTAATCCTTCTAGTTGCCGAAATCATAGAGAGAAGAAGAAGGATCTTCCACAATACTCAATAGCTACTATTCACCATGCCATTATTTTGAGTTAGATTCTGGATGGTTAATAGTTCTTTGCTGAGTAAACTCATATGTGCTCTCTTGAAAGGCATACCTCGGAAAAGGAGATGATGGATAATTATCTAATTTGGTGATTAGATAATAGTAAACTCATATGTGCTCTCTGGATGGTTAATAGTTCTTTTAACGCAATGATGCTTCTTTCTTCTCGTGAATCGATAGATTTCGGTCTTAATGATCACATCCTTTAATTTAGCAACAGTAATCAAATTAGGCTCTATAACCAAAATATTCTTCGCAATTTTCTGTCAGACACATTGCCTTATGATCCTAAAATTTGAAAGAATTTTACATGCAGCATTTTGGATTACATCCAACAGAAGGAAGATTAATGAGCAAGAAACATCTATTTCCATAAGGTGTGAGCAGGGAACCAAGAAGAATAATGGATTGAATGTATGGCTGGGTCGGCTTGCTATGGTCGGTTTTGCAACGGCTATAACTGTCGAAATATCAACAGGGAAAGGACTTCTAGAGGTATGAAACGGGATATCTTTGTGTTCTATTAAACCGAGTCTGATTTCAGTAATATTGTTTAAGGTCATTAGATTTATAGTTGCTAACTAAATTTTGCTAGCTGATATTGCTCTTGGAACTCATGTGTATCCTTAGAAATCTTCGGTGTGTTCTGTTTTTGTATACATTGTTATTTATAGTTCCAAACTGATAGTTAAAATCCTTTCGATGATTTTCTTATGCCAATAACTAGCTTTGCTTTGCAGAATTTCGGGTTTACGACACCAATTCCAACTCTAGCACTGGCTGCAACAGCATTAGTTGGAGTTCTTACTGCATTCTTCATCTTTCAGTCAGCCTCTAGAGATTAATCGCCGTCTTGTTTAAAGTTCATTGACATTCATTCAAGCAGTATTGCTAATGTTACTGGACATGCCCTGTAAGAAGTGTATACATTTTTGTTCCCATTCATTGTTTGAATTTCAGTTGGTTTGGTTTCAACACATATGTGAAGCATGCGGCTCAGCACCGTGAAAGTATCGATGAATGTCCACTGATCTACTGTGCCTTGTCGCAAATCTCCTTTATCCGACCAGTCTAGCATGTTTGGTCCTGCGGACATGATTGACTCGGTTGGCCGTCTAACAATTCGAGTTCGTTTGCTTCTTGGCAAGAATCTTTCTTTATATATATAATTCAGATGTCCGAGTTTCTTCTGACTAATCTTAGAGGTAGATAGTTTTCTTCTCTAGTTTGTCTATCAGATAAAATTGAAGCATAATTTATACATACTAAAAAATTAGAATTCTTGGCAATAATCCTAGCTTCCAACCATGAGAGGAGATAAAAGAATCAAATGAGGCCTCGCGAGCGGAGTTCGTATCCTCTGTCCTGAACTCCTTTGACCCTTCTGTCTCACTCGCTGATCGGATGGACCAGATCACATCTCAAGAATGTCGTGCACTTCACGAGGATGACGCATACATCTTGAGGATGCCTCGACCACCCGATCGACGAGGGGACACAAGGACATAGGAGTTTGGGACAGAAGATCCGAACTATCACAAGTGTGGAGCAACGGTAAAGTACTTCGAGGAACAAATAAAATAATAATTTGAATCATAATAAAGATAAATATTCTAAAAATAGGCCTCCAAGCATTCATAAATTATATTGTGAATTTATCCCTAAGCGAATCAAGGAAGATGATATATCTCTAAGATTAGTTGAGTTAAACTTGAAGGGATTACAAAAAAAACTACTTTAAATATGGAAGGCGATAATGATTTAGTTAATAAACAAGATAGAGCTCTAACTTTAACTCATGTGTTCATAGATTTAAATCTAATCTAAAAAATTTATTTGTTATGTGAAAAATAATTCATGTGTTCAAAAATTTCATAGGCGATTTTTTTTCTTTAAAAAAAAGTATGATGTGGCGTGTTTAGCAGTAGAAAAAAGAAAACATTTTCCCGTTGTTTCTTTCTTCTTTTCCTTTCTCATTCGATCTCCATTGGAT